>KN888128.1:63903-76399 GCA_000934455.1 Apostichopus parvimensis | reverse complement strand
GGCTGGAGAGTAAGAAATGACCGAAAGATTATTGGTCCAGCTAGATCCATGTGAAATGTCAGCAAAGTAAATCTTTAAATAGAACTTCATGATTATTTTAAATATAATAACATAGAGAGAGAGACTTACCATGGAAGATGAGCTTCAAGTCAGATGGTCTTACAGCTAGGACTTGACCACACTGGCAATGAACTGATGTCACAAGTTTAAAAAATTTAAACAACTGTGGTGATCCTTCAAAGGAGAATATAAACATTAATAATAATAATAACATTTCCCTTTTACCTTTAATAGCGGTAATGTACCTTGCACCCCCCCCTCCCATACCCCTCTCCCTCTACCCAAATATCCTCTGTCAGCTAAAAAGTGTCTGAATTTTGGTCTTTCCATACATATTCTATTCCCACATGTTAAAAAGACAAACGTGCAAAGACCTACCAGCAGAAGGCTTATTAAGTTTGAACATAAAAAGTAACCACAACCTTGAATGCACGCAATGAATCTCTGAAAGTCATTGTCTATAACAGAGTAGAATACGTTTATGGAAATTTGAAACCATTCGCAAACCATCAACATGTTTCTTCTGTCAATAGACTTTATTAACGAAAAGTACCTTTTGCTGGAAAAAGAAATCAGAACTACAGTATGAAATGTTTCCCCCAAAAGGTAATTAGGTATTGAAGAACTTATCATGCATAGACTCTGGATGTGTGACCTGATTAATTCGCAGAAGACATTGCAAGGGTCCTACCTGTACCGTGTGATATTTGTCACGGTTTCTACTTGTAATGTGTTAGGTTGGAAGGTAATATACATTTTCGAGTAGTCAAATGAGAACTTTTCTTCAGAAATACATAAAAGATTAATGTGTGCCTTATATAGCATCTGCCGTACCAGCAGTTGTTTTTATTATAGCTATATGTATTTTTAATTAAAGCCAACTTATATTACCCCTATCAACATAATGGATTAACCAACAGAGCTTCAGGTACATGGACTATTTTATAGGGGGTTAAAAATTTCTGTATCAAACACAACAAATTAAATATTTAAAGACATACAAAGACTACATAATATTTTTAACATTTACTAATTTAAAAGTACCAAGTACAATTTTAGTGTTCCTTTAATAATTTTATTCTACCTGTTGAATGTTTTTCCTAGCATTGACAAAAAGTGCAGACCCTACAATTTTAGTAAAAGCAACCTTTCTGAGAAATGACGGTCTAGCCGTCTAATAAAAGAACTTTTGCAGGTACTGCCAGAATAACAAAACAAAAACAACGAGAGAGAGAGGCTAAATACACAATGAAATATACTTAACTGACTCCACTCTTAATGGTATGGTACCAACATGGAAATTAATGGAAATTAAAGCCAATGAGGCTTCTTTGCGAGGATCTAAAACACATACAAATACAAACATACATACAATGTCAATACTCAAGTTTTACTTCTCCTATAGAATATTTTTCTCATGTCCTCTCTGAGCTTTTCTTTAGTTGTCATCATTTTACTTGAAATTTAAAGTTGTGTTTCTTTTCATTCCTTACAAGTTCTTTTCTAGGGCGGGGGAGGGGGGTGTCAATATGAACACATTCTGATTTTGTTTAGATCCTACCCCCCCCCCCTTCAGCCCCTAGTTTCTGTTCTGGTCATTTAGTTATTCAAGTTCCACAAATGATGGTGGATGTTTGTTTTGTAATGTTTCAATTGATAAACCATTCCCTAATATAATTCTGTTTTAATACTCTCCATGAAAATATGAAATCTTGAAATTTATCTTCAATTTCAAACATGGAAGAGACTATTTATTGTTCCACAACTCGGTATAACAATTTTCAAGCAAACGGCTGTAGTTTTGCACTTTAATACCAAATAAATTGAAAACGTCGCCCTATCGACTCCAACCGGATTAAAAATTTGTCAGCGATCCTTCCCATAAATTAATATATTTATCACTAAAATCTTTGGTACGAGATTTGAAGACAAATGGAAGCTTGTTTTGCTGTCACCTTTCCTTTCATTTTTCTCTTCGGTCATGAGAACTTGTCGCTGAAGGTCGGGGAGTTCTTCGACGACTCTCTTCGTCACTGCAGAGAGGTCCGACCCGCCGGTCGTCGGATCCGTGAACAAACTCTGCAGTACTCTCAGGACTTTCTCGACAATTTCCGGTGAAACTGAAGTAATGAAAAGATTCTGCGGTGACAAGAGAAGAAAATTAAACAAAACTAGGAACAGTCAGTAAGCTACATATTGGTTGTCTAATGATCAGCACCACAACAGATCTCACTTTGGCAGAGATTCTTCAACTACATTTTTTTCACTTTTGATAGATAAATATAAATGGAGCTGCTTCAAAAAGATGTGGATTTTTTTTCGATATGCTATCAACAGATCAACATATACCATTTGGGTTCAACTTTTTTCTTCTTCTCATAAAACCTGGAGAAGGCCTTTAACCTTTCTTTTGGTTCGTAGAAACATGAAAAGCTTGTTAAAATGAAAAACCCTTACCAACAGAGCACTTAGACATTGTTGATTGGTGACTAGGAAAGGAATCAAGAAATTCATATCTTCATTGTTCTCGTTTACGATCTCTTCATCTGGCAATACAAGTCTTTGTATCCATAGCTCCAGCTAATTATTGAAAGACAAAAGAGGAGAGAGAATCGAGAATGGATTAATTAAAAATTAGAGCGATGGCAAGGGATGACGAGTTAGAAAAGAAAATCAGAACCTGTCCGAAAGCATTTTTATTTTTTTTATACTTATGTGTGACCCCATAAATGAAACCCTTTATTCTTATATATATAATTATTTAAAAAAATAGAAAAACATATCCATAGAGGTCATTAGCATATCATCCAAGTATGCCAGGAAGTCAAATAATGGTCAGTCATAGATCAAACATCAGCAAAACACTTTACTGTCACCCTGGAAATGTTCTCACCATCTGAAGTGCAAATTTGGAGGACATTCCCGGACAGGAGAAACACCACTTGATTACTTGCTTGTGATGGGTGTAGATGGCTCGGGCTGGTATGTCCTTCACCATTCGACACAAGGTAGATATGCCTTCAACAGGTCAGAAAAAAGATATTATGTGATATGGAAAAATATGATTTTAATTACGACATTAACATACATTTTGGGGGGGGGGGGGGGGAAGGTCTTACAATGTTGAAGCAACCTTTGATAGTATCAATTTAGTGTAAAAGCTGCCCTAATCATTGTGAACCACTACAACAAACCTTGGGGGGGGGGATGTTCCCACAATCAGTTAAAAAAAATCATTTGTTTATATAATGCAATCATTCGTTTATACAATGAAAATTATGATTTTAATTATGACATTAACATACATCTTTGGGGGGGGGGGGGACTGGGCACCTTGCAATGTTGAAGCATCATTTGATAGTATCAATTTAGTATAAAAGCTACCCTGATCATTGTGAACTACTACAACTAACCTTGGGGGGGGGGGGGGAAATGTTCCCACAATCACTTCTGAAAAATCAGTCATTTATATAATGCAAGATTTTTCGCAAGAAATGCTACAAGTGTGTTGTAATGTATGGAAGCATTTTACTCGTAAATTTGCCGAGTCCATAGATTGTCTCTGTTTACCATGAAATGTACGTTTTGTATGTTTGTGTTCTCTGCATATAGCTGAAGGAATTGAGAATGTATTTAAGCTCCTGTGGTATAACCTCTGTCCACTCCATCCCTCCCTCCCTCCTTCCTGTAAATCTTAAAGCTGTGGCACATGGTTAATTGGATCACACCTCCAGAGGCCCCCTGAGAGGGAAGATGAGGTCGGTGGATGGAATTGAGTGCATTGGCCTCGCAGATTCCACTGGGAGTGAGTTAAATCACCACTAATCAGATAGATTTTTTTTAATACTTTAATCACTATATATTACCCAATGTTTGGATCCAAACACATAACACGAGTCTGCCTATGCTGGGATTCTGTTGTGTGCACTCACTATAAATCACAAAAATGGAATCTAGCCAGTTATGTAAATTGTCGGTGCATGTTTCCAGGGTATTTACTAGGTAAAAATAATTCTTTTAACATAACGTTTGGCACATTTGGTCGACAATTTCGCCAAACCTACTGAGTATTGATCAAAAAGGAACATTTGCAATAATTCATCAAATTAAAAGACATACATCACCCTGCTACATTTCTTATCAACCAAGTAAAAGTTAATCGAGAGTAATTTAAAGGATTCGATTTATTCGCCAAGACACACGTCTTGTAAATAGTATTAATCTCATGTCATTTATAGCAAAAAAGTGGAAACCTCTAGGTCTGTTAACTTTTACAACAGTATTTGAAATTAAACTCGACGGCTACATATAGCAAAGCCAATTGGTTACTTTTTTAGAGGAGTTTAGTTTCGCAGAGCATCTTAAAATTTATTGATACGCCCACACAAAGCCTTCCAAAATGTACTTTTCATGTTACACAAGTTGCTATGTACAGCAGTGATTCATTTATACCTGCAAAATTCAGAAGGTTTATACAGCAAAGTCCTGCCATGAGTTATGATCGAATACTACTTGAGCTGAATAAATAAAGGAACAGTGACTTCTTCACTGAAAATATTTGGTGGTCCTCCCCCCCCCCCCCAAATTTGTGCCATGTCCGAACACAACCCTTTTACTTCTTCTGACTAAGATAAAGGCTATAATCACTAGCATCTACTCTCAGGGACCCTGTTAAATATCATCACAGTGTTTACTTCTCCTTTAACTTATGATCCCAGTGATGAGAAGCTGAGAGTTATCATGGTGCTAGCTCATTCTCCGATCAGGTGAGAACGTCACACCCTCGCCATTTACCGTGTATCTGCAGGTTGGTGTCTCCTGAATGGTAAACACTGGCAAGTAAGAATGTAATGTGTTTGAGAGAGTTATCTGAGAGATTGTCTTCAGCTCTCTGCAACAACAGGCAACTTAATTTCTCCATCAATACCACATCAGTTAGTAACCTACATGGTGAAAAGAAAGAAGAAATGTACAATTCAAATGATAACATCTCATTTAAAGGGTGTGAAGACTCGCACACAAAGAAACGTCTAATGCCGGTAATCTGACCAAGTTTCGAATGAGATGTAACAGAAGTGTTAGACACCACCATCGATCCCAGAAAATACACACACAGCTTGCTACCGTCAGTATTTAGACACTAGTGTACAGTCAATATACATACAGCTACGGTCAATACCCACAACACAGTGTACATAGCAGCGTGGACATCTCAGGTCTAGATAAAAGATAACAAGGTATCACGTTTCATTATTGTCTGCATTTTGTAGCGACAAGAAGAAAACGTCATTTGCAAGCAACGGAAAGTTAACTTTTTCATAGCGCGGCACGCGGTTTGGGACGAGTCTTCGATGCCTTTAAATGATTTTTTTCTTCATTCTATAAAAAGGCTGGTTGTTTTGATTCTTGCCTTCCTAGGATCCTCTGCGGACGGGCGGCTCAGACTGACAGAGTTTAAAAACACAACATTTACACAAACAGACAGATTAGTCACTGCAAGCAAACATAGACAGCGGCACTGTTATTGAATAACAGCCAGAAAAAGATGGATCATAAGTGAAAGAAAAACAACAGCTTTCTCCATAGCTCTCTCTCTCTATTGCTCTTTCAATACTGTTGGAAAAAAAATTTGTATAAAAGTTACAGGGCCTGACAATTTTGATCCTAGCAGTATCTTTCAAGAAAGCTCTGCAACAAAAAATAAAAATTTACACTTTGTAATTGCATGCTAGAAGTGCATCTTCAAACTCATACTGCCCGAGAGAGCCTAATATTTATTACCAGGTAACGAGGATGGACTAATTAGGCAATTGAAATGCTACACACGTTCACAGCTTCACAGTCACGAGAAGATTAAACACTTCAATACTTGGTCGATTTGGTGTCTATCAACAACACCAGTTATTTTGGCCAATTTGACAGATGTTGACATTTGAAAACCGCCCCATCTGCATGAAACGGGCGGTTTTTACTCTGGCCGAAGGGTCACTTTGAGTCCAGGCTGTTAGTCCACTGCTGTTTTCTCCTTTTTCTACACTGTATACAATTTTTATGAAATAAATGACAGGAAGAGAATAACACTCTTAATTGTTTTACTGTAATTATTATTTTGATTTGACTCTGCTTATGTAGTCATTGGCCTTAGTCTGACCTTTGTCACGTTATGGATGTAGCTCTTTAGAAAAGCTAGTCTCTTTGTTCACAAACAAATTAATAATTTAAAGCAATATGCTTCTTGACATTGACAGTCATAAAGGTGATTTGCCTCGGAGAAGAATAGCACACAAGTTCTGTCATAGCTATTCATTTAAGGCCAACAACATTAGGGCAGTCGGCCGGTCGGCCCCCCCCCCCCCAATATTTTTCACTACAAATAGTTTGCATGGGCATGGAATGGCCCCAGAGGCAGCAATTTCAACACCACAGACCAGTGGTCTTTGTCCTAATTCCCCCCCCCACACCCCCCTCCCTACTGAGACCCTTGTCAGGGTCCCTGTTATGTCCTTTGTTTTCATCAACTCTGAATTTTATGTCTATTACATACTTTGAAATTAATATTAACAGTAAAACAACATTTAATTTGTGCCCAAGTTCTACATTCCTACAAAACTATAAGCAGGAAAGAAGAACCATTCTGCCATATATAGTATACATGTATCAACAAACTGATAGCAGTGCTATATGCACGTAAATCAAACTTTACTGTTTCTTGCACTTTGCTATAACAAGTGATGGTCAAACATGTTAAAACATCGCACATTGGCACACAACTTAGTTTCGAAACTAAGGTGGAGTTATATTATCATTGAAAAGGGATTAGAAGGATTAAATCGAAAATTACACATACCATTGTTTGATTTCCAATGTTAAAAGTTAATCTTCATAACAATAACGAGTTTAAGTTCAAAAACCTTCACTACCCTTCCCACTCCTCCCTCCCGACCCTTCTTACAAATGAAAACAATTACAATCCTGTTATCAATGTTTTTAGGCATTCTCTATAATTCAGTAACTTACATTGATTCAGTAAAAAGGAAAGAAAAACAAAATAGAATAAACAGTTGCAAAAGAGAAGCAAGCATACTTATCATCATGTAACCATGCACAGTACAAAACTGCTAGACATCCTTCCTGGACTTCTAAAATTGTTGCTTCTGATTGGTCGCTTACTTCATGATTATTCATCTCCTCAAGATCAACAGTCAAAAGCTCTCCGAAAGACTTGATATCTGAGAACAGCATAATGAGAAACTTGCAGGTTATTGCCATCCTGTTCTCTAGGGGGATTTGAGACATATCACATTGCCTGATATTAATAACATCAGCATAGTAAGGACTCTGCTAGCTGTTTATCTCCCATAATCAGACTCTCATATTCAAGTGCACTGGACGGTGTGGTTTAGTTCTAAAAGATGGTGCATGGGGGGGGGGGGGGGGGGGTGCTTGGGATGGGGTAGAGGTAACTTTAGTTTGTTATGAGTGGTGTTGTGTCAAAAGCTAAGTGGAAAGTACCTGTGATACGCTTAGAGCTTACTGGCTGACACAGGACCCCTGGTCGGATGGAAGAGGGAGGGGGAATTATATAGTGGGGTTGAGGGGGGTTAGGAGAAAACATGGCGGTCTCGATACAATATGTATGCGTTTGTTAGTGTCATGTTCCTTATCGTTCCCTTCATCCCGTCCCCACCTCAGCAACCCCCCTACACCCAGTGGCGGACTGGCTACACGGGCATTTGGGCAATGCCCGGTGGGCTGGGTAGCCTGTTAAATAGTACAGCCCATTTTCACAATAGTGAATAGAATACAAACCGGCTGAGTAGAAATATATTTTTAACTGTGGGAAACTAAGTTGCTCATACATATCCATTGGCATTGGTACAAATATATAACTTTTCTTACATTAAAGTAAACAAACGTAACCATAGCAAACAAATATGAGTCATTAGCAATAGTACAAATAAATTACATATGAAAGTTAAGCATCCAACCATGGATGGACTACATAGCAACATAAGTCATTCCGCTTTAATACAGGAAGTCACTTTGCCACGATAGGCACACTTGACTGGCCAATCAGCCAACTGGAACTTGAAATTACCAGCAATCATGAAAGAGTGACAATGGTTTAAGCTTAAGTACTGATAAAGAACAAGGATGGAAAGGAGCTTATTAAACATATGCCCCCCCCCCAAAAAAAAATTGTTATCTGACTGTCTTCTAAATGGCAACATTTAAACTTGTACTACACAGATGTACTACTGTAGTTACAATGATGAGAATGATAGCATTGGTTTGCATCGAAGTCCCCTTATCCAAACAAAGATCTATCAAAGCGAAGGGACACCCCTCAGATCCAGAGCGAGGATGGACATCAGCCAGCATTCCTATCACTCCTCTGCCCCCCCCGTCCCCCCTCCCTATACAGCTTGGTACATACTATTTCAACTGTTACAAATGTCATAATCTATTTGTCAACTGGTTGAGGATCTGTGCGTCATCTGTCTGTATTTCCTGACAAGAATAACATCGTTGACTATATTCTGCATCGATCCAGACTTCAATGTTTATTCAATAACAAGACAAATATCAGGGGTCTTCAAATCTCCCTGCAAGTAGCTATTTAATCTTTTAATTAACTTGACTGACTTTAATACAGTCACAGCTAGTAAAATCCTACATATATATACAGGGATGTGCCCAGGATTTCCTGAGTGCCGGGTAAACTGATCGCCGTCCTGGGGGAGGGGTTTAAGGGGGAGGGGGTGTCCCCCCCCCCCTTTGAGGAATTTTTTGATTTTGAAGGTGCTCAGATGCCAAGTGCTGGCACTTGGGTAGCTTTTTAAGTACATACAAAAGTACTAGTTTTGCTAACCAATTGACATCTTTTAATTTTCTTTTAGTGAAATATATTACGTACCTGGTAAAAGTTATTAGTTTGTTTTTTACAAGGGACCCTTTGAGAGCCGTAAGTAATGTTTCTCGCATGCGTAACTGATGCATTATTAGTCTGTATGATCTTGGCATAGGCTAGGCCCAATTTGTGTTGAATATATTGTTAGGAATGTCGGGATTTTAGATGAAAATAGTGCTGGGTGGGATTCATGATTTTTAAGACAGTGCTGGGCGGTAACTTTTAGTGCTGGGCGGGGCCGCCCAGTGCCGCCCAGCGTGGGCACATATATATATGCCCTGTATATATATGCTTAATTATTCCAAAAAATATTAATTTTTTTTTGCTGCTGTAGACGTTCCAATGGATGTTTAAGTAGTGCATTCAGTTCTGTGTTGCTCTCAAAACCAAACCTTCTGGGGCCTCATGTTACCGTTTAAACAAACAAATTGCAGCCTTTATTTGTGAAATAATAGTTAGTTTTATTTCATAAAGTTGGAAGAAACAATTAGCTCTTATATTTGGAAAGTCCATAAAGACTACACCAAAAGCATATTTGTCTCCGTTTACTGTAGTGTATGTGCCATAGCAACTGAGGGTTATTATATTTTGATTGTGTGTGTAGTAAGTCTTGACAAGTACTAGACCAATGGTAGAAGATGCGGGGAATCGTTCTGTGACATATTTATAGTCTTCTAATAAGTTGCGGAGAAGCAGGTCATAATGTGACATCTATTCTTTGACAAAGGTTATCACTCTTTCTCAAAAAGAAAAAAAGAGTTGATTTCAGTCATTAGCTTGAAAAAGCATGACTCTTTGCAAATATTGAAATCAAGATCAATTCTTCCAAACCATTTTAACCTGCGATTGAATACTGATATGAAAATTGTCTTGGGCGTCTGGGCAACAAATGTTGCAGATCAGTGGCGGAGCGTCCATACAGTCAGAGGGGGCCGATGCCCCCCTGACGGACTCAAATGGACTGCTGGCGCCCAGTTCAGCTTTTTACCACTTTTTACTTATTCGCGATTATTGACTTTTTTATTGCGCTCTCAAATACCTATTGACATTTGTCACATTTTGTTGGTGTAATTTTCTGACAAAATGGCGATGACACCTAATTATTCTTCGTTTATCTGCAAATTAGCAAGGCCCGGAAAGGGTCATTTCCGGCGATCTAGGGAGTATCTTTACTCAAAAAATTTATTTACGCTCCGTGCCACCCTGTGGTGGCGCTCCGCTTAGATAGTGTCGAAAGCGCCCCTACTGAACTTTCTTGCCCCCCAGACCAATACCCCTAGCTCCGCCACTGTTGCAGATGGATTGGAATTGAGCAAGAACTCTCATTTCATGGTAATGGAATCATCTCTGTACTTAATATAGAACTACATCTAATCATCAATCGTACAGGTACATGTCATGCATAGACATTCTAAAAATACTCTTAAGCTAGTATAAGGAGAAACAGCAAAACATTGGGGATGCCCAATCATCTCAAGTAGCATCAGGTATAATGGTTAACACCGGCCAAGGAGCTACTGACACACTGGATTGGAAATATTATGCATAAAGAGTTGTGTAAATGTGATATCTCTATCTGCAAGTGACTGACAAATCCTTAGCTCCACCCCCGCCCCCGACCTGCCCCCCCCCCCCGAAATCAGCTTGGAGCTGCTGTACATAGTTCGTTGATGACTCCCCTCATAATCTCATTACCAAACACGGAAAGTTTTGTACGATTGCCTACCCAACACCGTACAGCTGCTTTAAGAGGCGACCATTTAATGTAACTGGATCCAAAATAAGGAAGTTTTTATTATCTGGGGAATTTCCTGAATGATGTGTCTATATTGTGAGACCTAGTTGGCTATCAACCTAATTAGTCAATCAAACAACCCACTCAAACGATTAACTATAATTGACCTTGTCTTAAACTTGGGTCAAGTGGATCAATTGAGCTTATATAGGCAGAGATACCTTGATAAACTGGCAGCAGAAGGTATTATTCAATTTACTGACTCTAGGTCAATATTTATCTGTAACGATGACAATTGCAATGAAAATGATCATTAAATAAGGGGCAGAGAGTCCAGAAAGTCAACAGAATGTTAAAGCTGCATTTAACGTTGCTTCAGTGTTGTGGTACCATTGTTCAACAGTCAAGGTCCCCCCAAAAACATAAAACATGTCATTTTAGTTCACCTAAATCGAATCAGGAGCCAAGAGATTGGACATAAACTTGAAAAGTGTGTGACTGAAAAATTGGTAAATTGCTTTTAATTTGAGGGACACCAATTTTTTTTGTAGGTGACTCTTGAATACTCTACTTTGTGAAAAAATCACAAATTAGAAGCATCTGACTGCTTGTAATCCATTAGATTTCTTAGATTGCACAGGGAGCTGATATTTGGAATACCTAAAAATTAGCATGTTATTTTGGGTAGAAACAGCAATTTTTTGTACCTATTAATCCAGTGACCATACAATGTAATCTGACAACTTGACGATGTAAAAGATGTCTGCTGAAACAAAATATAATATGGTAAATTGCTTGAGAGAATGTGAGTCACAAAATTCCTGCGAATGGCTTAACACTTACTCAAAGGTCAAGAAATGTGTGAGTCACTTCAATGAGGCACTGTTGCCATTGCTTGTTGAGCTAAAATCTATTTCTACTGACTTAACTTATGGGGGCTCTGTCATCTCCAAGCACACAAATATGAGTTTACACTTTTATGAATCTCAAGTTAAAGAAGCTCACTGGAAGAAGGGGTAAAAAAACTCTCAAAGCCCAAATAGGACAAATTTGCCCAAGGTAGATAAACTAACTACCTGGGAAATGTTAAAATTATTAAAAATATTAAAAATATCAAAATGTCAAAAGTACAAGATATGCATATCATTCCACGTGGTACTTGATATTACCACCTTGTACCATCTGCCTGACGTAACCATTCAGAAATGCAGCTTTCTTCCGAACTTACAGTCTAGCGATAACCTATATCAAGCGTCTTACTGCAACCCATTCGTAAATTTCAAATCCGTAATGTTTCCTTTTCTTTAAATCAAAGGAAATGAATTCTGTTACGTGACTAGAGGGGTTGTTAGTTTAAATGACAATACATACCAACGCATGAATCTCTAACACATTTATAACAGACTGTACGATTGTAATAACCAAGAAGAAAAACAATATTGGTCATAATGTGGAAAAAAGTGACAAAAGTATGGAAATTGACAGAATACAAAAATATGATTGCCCCAAGGCAGAGAAAACAGACAATGTTTACAGTCATGAGTGCTTCCATCATCATCATGAGAGAATCATTCCTGCAGGCAATATTTCCCTCTACGATGGAAAGAATTAGTCTAAATTGGCTCCGTATCCCTGGGAAACTGATCAATCCAGAGAGCAATCAAATCCCCATCACTCACAAGTAATATAAACAAAATTGATGATGGCAAAGAAATGGATGAAGCGACTAAAAGAGAGAAAACGCCAGAGCATGTGGAATTGACTAAGTAAACTGTTTCTACATTTATAAG
>KN888128.1:43983-62578 GCA_000934455.1 Apostichopus parvimensis | reverse complement strand
CGAGGACTTTCAAGCAATAGGTGTGTGTACTTAATCTGTATTCACAAAAACATAATGTCAATACAGTACAGTTGATAATTAATGGGGATGATAGGACTACCTGACAGCATCATTAGAGCCGATAAAGTCTAAACAGCTAGCTCGTTTTTTGTGATGATGTAAAATAGATTGATTTTTTTCTTTTTCTTGAGACATCTCACGGGCCGCAAAAAAATTACTGGCAGGCCGCATGTAGTTGCCCACCCCTGCCTTAGAATAATGTCAGTCATTTCCAAGAAAATTGTTGATATAGTGGTTTGTTTGTTACATTTGTTGTTACTTCTCTTAGAGCAAGAGTTATGAAAGCAATTTCACATACACGACTGCATCTCAGAATGACACACTGTTTGTTTCATTTTATGCTACTATGGATAAATTATGCCCATAACTTTAATTCACTATTTTGTCTTTGTACAACCTTACCTAAAGTTATGAACAAGATATTTTCACATTTTGTAGTTGGCAGTGTGTAATACTTTCATCTTCCCTGTCAACCTCATTTTTTTGGCCAGATGAATATTGCATTGATGACAGCAACAAAAATTGTAAAGGGTACTGACATCTTTTTTCTGAACTAATCATGTTTGTTGGTAATATTTGTACTTTTACTCTCATAGCTGCATGAGTCATAAAATATCAACAAATATCATCAAACCAGTTATAACTGATAAGGAAAACAGACGATCATTTTTTTTTTTAAATTCAGTTAATGCTAAAATGGCTTCCAGGTGAACGATTGTACATGTACATATTAAAGAAATGTGGTTGTTCCTTATATTGGATTTTTAATTACCTCTGGATCTACGCAAGGCGGCCTTCAAGGCTAAGGAGAGAGCGTCAGATGATGATGAGGATGATGATGAGGATGATGGGAAGATCAGCTTCATGCACAGAGAGGAGACGAAGCCGTCCACAGCCAAGCGCAACATGCTGATGAAGATGGAGCATAATTGGATGTGGACGAAACGAAAACAACAAAGAGAGTAGATAAATGTTAATTGAAAGAAAAGGTTCGTGGAATTGAAATGAAGATTGAAGCTGTGACTCGGCAATCACGGCAAAACACGTGCAAGACCTAACTGTTTTCTACCGAGGTTTCCCATTCTGTGACTTCAATTTTTTTTCTCCTTTTTCTGGTTTTATATCTTTTGATTCTCCATTTTGTTTTTGTTTAACCTTCTCTTCTTCTCTTGGTCACCAGCTTTGACAAACATTCTTGTTTTTCTTCTAGTGCCCATCAATATGTAATTATACCAGTTTCTTATCACTTTGTCATGTACTACTAGTAATAAAGCATATGAAAAAATAAATTTGAATTGAATTTATAAACTGCTGAGAGGCCAATTGTTATACTTGGTTGGGTTGATTATAAAGCTAGAAGGCTACTGAAAGTGTCTGTGAGGAAGATCTTTGTGAATATGTATACTAAACAGACTCAAATGGTCCAAACATGGGTCAAATGGTGGGAAAGGGTGTAAATTAGGTTGGTGGGGGTAGAGGATGATAGGACAATAGAAGATACAGGATGACAAGGTTTGGATGACAGGGTGGGAAATGAGTACTGGGGGGGAGGGGGGGTACAGTAACTCATATACAGTTATATATTCATAATCAAGGGAACATGCAAGAAGGAAAGTGGAAGGGACACAATGACGTTCTTACCAGTCAGAGTAGTACTTGCACTTAATCTCCATTGCCCAATGTATAAAGGATGAGGACACTATGGAAGAAACAAACGTTATTGATGATTGTTATCATTTATGGACTTGAGGGAACACTGTTGGTATGTCCTATCAAATAAGGATATAAAATACAACTACAGAGATTGTAAAAAGAAGTACATTGGTCCAACTCTCAGCTTCATAGCTTGTTCCAATGTTGAATTATGAATTAATACAATGTATTTGTAACAAGCCATATAAAGATGGGAACTCTGCCAACGTGTTTCTTGTAACTTGCTGTGTCAAAGCAGACATTGTTTAGACCTCAGATCATTGAAAAACATTTTAATGTGATACACTAATGCGTGTGGACAACATCTCTCTGTCTTTCCCTTCCCTCCCGCATCCACTCCCTCCCGCATCCACTCCCTCCCGCATCCACTCCCTCCCGCATCCACCTCCTCCCTCCCTCCCGCATCCACCACCTCCCTCCTGCATCCACTCCCTCCCTCCCACACACTTCCTTTCCTTTCCCTAGGAAAGACTAAGACTAAGATGGATGGACAGACAGACAGACATATGGATATGCAAAGGACTTTACCAAGCTTTTTGCTCAAGTCCAGAGTGACATCTACATCTAAGCAGTGACATAGTGTCCTCAAGAATGATCCAAATAGAGTTGAGGCTACTTCCCTGAAAATTTCATAGTTTATCTGGAAAAATGATGAAAAACAGTTTTATAACAGAAAGACATTAGAAGAATAATATGAACTTATTACTTATTATTTTCTTTGCATGGTATTGTCTTCACCATCTTATTATTATATACACATTCTGAGGAAATGGAAAAAAATAAATGAAATGAAATAAATATATATACTAATGATGTAACACTATGTCATGCAGAAGACATCAAAGCAACTCATATAACAATTTAAATTTAAATTTAAAGGTACCAATAATTGAATTCCCATAATTTTTCATTTTAATTTTTAAAATACTTTGAAATAAATTGCATCAAAACATTATTTCTAGCTATCATAGAAGCAATTTTATCAAGTGTAGAATTAGGGATATTTGCAAATTTTAAATCAGATAGACAGGGAATTAAAATAGAGAAATTAAGATCTAATTAGATATTCAGAAATTAGTTATAAATAAAACCAGAGACCCACTGAAAGCTTTAGTCAATTCCAAAATAAGAGACCAATCTAAGAAATTTCAGTTGTGATATTGCAGTATCTTATGATATCATTAGTTTCATCTGGGGCCACGACCAAAAATGCAAAAAAGTAGAAGTATTTCATGATTTATCTCACAAAAAGAAATGACACAACACAAATATTTTGTACTGAATTAGATATGATGATGTATATTTCATTGGAAATTAGAATCAAACCCTGCAGGCCACTTTAAAAGCTGTGAATTGGATTTGTCATGATTATGTTGGTGCCATATTTAACCGTTAAGGAAAAGACGGGGGTACCTGTCAACATAATTTCGCTATTTTTCTCAATCCGACAAAATCATACCTGGTATCCTTTAAACTTGACAAAATAATATGTGAAGATTTGTAAACACAAAACTAAAATATTATTTTAATAAATTACAATTTAGTAAGTTTGGGATACAAAACTGTCTGCATTGGATTAAATAGTTTACAAATCGTTTATTTTCTGGGCTGTAAAGTTGTTGTATGCCCATATCTATCTCTTTGAAAGATGGAGTGTTATCCAAATTGTGTATGAATCATTCCATATTGTAAAAAAGCTGGAAACTATAATGGATTAAATTTAGTCTCGGCAAAGATTAATAACGTTTCTTTTTTTCGTACCATTATCAAAGGAATGATCTCCCTGTCAAAGACTCCCAGCAGATGCTGGATGAAGGATGAGAGACTGTTACCATGGTTACTGTCGCCAATGGAGCCCTCTCTGGAAGGGGCAGTAAATTGGCTCTCATCATAAAGAACCAGATCTTCACTGCTCACTGTCGATAAACTGTAACAGAGAAGTACAAGAAAATGATAAATTTCTTAAATGTAGGAAAAAATCCGAAATTTTGCAGTACACGGATAGCCCATGGGGACTTGTACAAGCCCCCAGTAAGGCGCCACTGACATTTTGTATCAAACATGAACGAATGCATTGGCTATTATCTTTTTGTGTGTGTTGCTTTGAGAGACGAAATGTTCATGTTTTCCACCCGCATCATTCTCGATAATTAAATTTTTTTATCACTTTGCAATAACTGCTTGAAACTGGGAACAGCTCAAAATGATACTGGTTTATGCATTGAGTCAGCCACTTAAATGTCAAAATATCATAACGAAAAAGATGAAGATATATATGGTAATTTATTACTTAACATTTTGCAGATATGGGCTTTTAAAAAAAAAAAATTGGTTTTTAACTAATCTGTTATGCATATATGCAATAATATTTTGCTGTGAGTATTTTTGATATCTAAGAAGCCTTTTTTTTTTTTTACAAAATATCTGAAATAACTATTTTGTTTTTAATTTTTGATTAAACACGAGAGATAAATGTTGATGCTTTGCTTACAATCTATTTTCGGGATGAATAAAATGCAGTTCTTCAGTCAAGTTCCTGCATGTGACGTTGTTAAAAACCCATTGTTGAAAATAGTAAAAAGCAATGTGTGATTTGACCCCCTCCCCCTTTCTTGAGTTCTTAAGTTGAGATGTTATGGTGACATTGGTCTGCTCGTCTTAATTCATAATTCAGTCACTTTCTTTTCAAATTCCTTTTCCGATTGCATCATCCATCCTCGTTTAGAGTTTTCAGTCATCTCCAAGAAGACAGTGTGCCCCCTCCTCCTCTCAACCACCCCCTCCCCCATCTATTCCTCTACCCTTCTACACTACACGATACTAATAATTCCTCCAATACCTGAAAACACTCTCTAAGAGTTGGACCGCATTCAGTATGGCCTCCTCTTGCTTTGCTACTTTTGCGTTGTTTGGTTGTTGTGATTCGTCGGCTCTCTGCGTCGCCAGGTGTCGTTTCGTACCTCTCACGAGGGGTCTTGGGAACTGGTTGAGCACTTTAACGACTGCACTGATAGGTAACTGGAGATCGGAGAAGTTCACTGGAGTGGGTAAATAGTCCTTTCTATGGAAGCAGGAAAAGATTCGTGTGTCTACAACTTCACATTTTGAGTACTATCAATTTTGTGGGTATATTTAAGTTCAGGGTTTTCCCTGAAGGAAGAAAAAATGCAACAATTGCAATCCAATGCCATGATATGATATAGAAAAACTGGCTGTGAACACTAAATTATAGCAACAAATAAAAGTTCTTTTGCCTATTTAACATAGCATTTTGATTATTTTGATTATTATTTTGATTTATTGTTAGGATGATTGACAATCGAATGATTAACAAAATTGTCCATGCTCCGAGAACCCCCCACACCCCCCCCCCCTCCCCCAGTGTCACAAACTGCCTCTCACACAAGAAATCCCAGGGGAAATCCTGTAGTTCTTTAAATCTTAAAACATTGAAAATACTATAGGTTAAATTCTGTGTACAAAGACAGCTTTATACATACTTTTGTACTTGGGCACCAATTTGTCTTTTTCTTTCTATGGTCATATTATTTATTATAATTAACTATTTATTATAATTATTCCTTGCTATTAAGTCAAACTGAACAACTTGTTAAGAGGAAAAGCATCATGCAAGGAAACTGACCCAATTTATGAAAGCTATGAGGTCAACTTGAGGGTAATGGGGAAGAGAAACCATGGCTTCAGATAGGGATATGGGTACTTTTATGTATTAAGATAGAACAGGGTGTGGCTTACCCAGGTAATAGTCAGCTGGAATTGCTTGTAGAAGTTAACAAAACAAGGCATTTTGATGTACGAGTAAATTCACACTCTATTGCATCCCGCAAGCAGCTCTTTGAAAAATTTGATACAATACATAGTTACAATATTACTGTTGTTTGATACTACAGTACCGTAGGCCTAACAGTGCAGTTCATTACCATCACTAGTCAAGTTCCATTTCAAATATTAAAGGAGAAAAAACAGACCAAGAAAAAAAGAACAGAACATGAAACCTTTTGATTTTTAAATTGTGATTATTGACTAATCAAAAAACCAAATTAAGATTTACAATAATTTTAGAGTCTAAAGGTAACCAAATAAGGAAGGTCTGTACATAATACAAAATAATCAATTGAAATGTTGGTTATATTGGTTTGACCATTTCCAGTTTTAGATAGAATAAAGACTGGATGAGTTTGGGAAAGACTTTTTGGAAAATTACATGTCATAAAAATGCAACAAGGTTGTTTAGATCTCTAACCTGAATAAGTGACGGAGGCACTTCATGCCGAGGATGAGAACCTTGGAATCAGCGATTTGCATACAATGAGTCAATAGGGCCGAGGCATGTTTAAACATGTCTACCCCACTCATGAGTTTCTGATCTGTTGGATGTCTGCAAAAAGAGAACATGAAAAAACAACAATTTTGTCTCCTTTTCAAGTTGTACGAAGGGTAGTTTTATTCTATTAATATTTGATATAACTGCCATCTATCTATGTCTTAGTACTAATGGTACTTTTGTCTACGTCCAGGAATGCCCTTGGATTTCCTGTTGTGCCCATTCCCACCATCTCTTCCTGTTCTCTGCAGGTGGAACGTACCCAGTGTCCTACTCAATTTTCAGCCTTCCTTACAAAAGTTTAATTACACAAGCTAAAGAATGAAAGTATGAACTACACAAATGAAGTTTCAATGTTAGAAATGATAGCACCATTTTTCCATGTAAGACTTTTTACTCAAACCAAAATATTTCTCAAAGGGGAGGGGGACATCTCTCCCATCAGCAGTAATTTATACCCCCCCCCCCAACCCCCACAAAAAGAAAACAAAGTGCAAAATCTGCCTTCCAGACTGTTCCTTTCTCCTACCAATTAAAATATCACATATATATTTTTATATAGTTATTATCTGTGGAAAATCAAATAAACAAACAAAAAAACATAGCAAAGTCACAAAACATCATCGAACAAAACAAGTTTGTTTGGCACTTCTGAATTGTATCCAACCTAGGCCACTCAACTGCTATCTAAGATCTTTTTTTTTAATCAGTGCATATTTTTTTGAGAATTATTTTCTGTTCAAGATTTATAGTGAGACTTGCTCATCAGAAACTACTCAGCTACAGAAATTTCATCCTCCACTCCCAGAGCTTATTTATTAAAATTTGTTTTGATGAGGAGTCCACCAATTTTGTTAAACTACCCTCTTTCGGGGGATTGCAGAGTGACATCGCTTCTCGAGTCATTCATGCCAATTAATACAACCCGACATAGACAAGCGAGCTAGGTAATCAAAATCCAGCATATATCACTTAACCTTTATCTAGCTTTATATCACAACAACTTTTTGTCATTTTTTTTCTTTTCTCTTGAGCTTTACACTGAGCCTTTGCTCATCAGAAATTATTCAACCACGGATGTCAAGTCCCAGTGCATAAAAGGACTGAGTTATTCAAATCTGTTTGACAAGGGAGTCTAAATACCTTTCTATTATCCTGATCAAGGGATTACCAGAGAATGACATTACTTCTCAACTCCTTCATGCCAATTAACAGGAACTGACAAAACCAGCAAGACGATGGTAACAATGAAGGATTTAAAAAAACACAGCATAGGACACTCAAAGATTATCTAGGTTTATATCGGTGAACTTTTCTTTTTTTCGATATTTTACAGGCACCTCTTGCTCTTCAGCAATTATTCAACTACCGAAGGCATGATCCATTCTTATAGTCCCAGTGCATGAAAAGAACTGATTTGTCAAAATTCTGTTTGATGAGGCGTCCACTTATCATTGAATTAATATCTTCTCTGCGAATCACAGAGAATGACAGGACACCTCATCTCATTCCTGCCAATTAACAGAACTGACATATACAAGCAAGCTCACAATCAAGAAAAACATAAAAAACGAACAGTACGACCAATCTGTTTTGATGTCATAATCACAACCATCCATTCTCTGGTGGTGATAGGTATGAATACATACACACAGCTTAATGTCATATGCGCACATTATACATGTTACATACGCACATTAAAGGAGCCTTACTTTGGACAGAGCTTGTGAAGAAGGTTTCCACTGTGTTTGTGCAAGCAGATAATATTCACACCAAATATTCTGAAAAATTTCCTTTTCAGCATGGAACTTTTACCAAGGTATTAGACCAAAGTTGTTGCTAATAGTTTTACATTTAATTTCTGCATCCCATTATCCAGATAGTGATAGTTGATATCGTCAATTTTTATCGTAAGTGAACTACAACAGGGTTTTCCCCTGGTATTCGTTTTGTGAGGTGGCTGCCTCTCTTTATTTTGCGACCGCCTCGCAAAAATGTTACCAACATCGCGGCCTCTGTTTCAGAGACAGAATAATAAAATCCAATGACTACAATCCAACATTTTTAACCCATGCCATATCGTTTGATATTGAAAACTTGGCTGTAAACATTAAATTATATAGCAACAAATAAAAGTTCTTCTGCCTATTTAACATAGAATTTTTATCTAATTTATTGTCAGGATGATATAAATTAGGATGTTTAACAAACTTTTCCGGGCGACCATGCCCCCAGCCCCCCCCCCCACCCAGGTATGGTCATGCCCTCCAGTGTCACAAACCAGAGACCACCTCTTACAGGAAATCCTGCAACTACATTCTTTCTTTATTGTTTATACAAAAGTGTCAATGTTGGTGATTTGCAAGGAGGAGATTGGAACTGACTGCACATCTCACCGGGTTTAATACTTAGGATAGGTTCCTCTTTCTGACTTTCATTAGTCCAAACATAAATTTACCACTTGAACCATCCCTTCAAGGGTTCAGCTAATTCACAGGACTAAAAATTGTCTATATGATATAAACTCACTTTTCAAGTACCACACACAGTAACTGTAATCTGTGGAAGTATAAGGAAACAATAAAGACATACATATGAGCATATGAGGATTAGCATACACTGATCTGCTTGAAAAGGCAACATATAAATTAACTTTGCTTCCAAATGTTGCCAAGCAATCACATTAGCAAAATGCTATACTACAAAAAAATCAATCAATTTATAACTGGCCGGCATTTTTAATATGACTCAAGCATAGTCAGTAATAACAAAAATTCAGACAAGATAATAAACTGAACTGAACATTGGGACTTATAGTTCTTTTGCCACAAGAGGACATGTTTTTGTCCCTCAAGATTTTTATATATTATTTTATTCATATTTGCACCAGGACTGGGTTGATAAGCAATAAATGTTTCCTTCATGCATATGAACCTATGTTATTAAATATAGTTTATAGTTAGCTATGCTCAATAATATTCTTTGCCACAAAAGGACGTTTTTGTCCCTCAAGATTTTATATATATTATTTTATTCATATTTGCACCAGGACTGGGTTGATAAGCAATAAATGTTTCCTTCATGCATAAATGTTTCCTATGTTATTAAATATAGTTTATAGTTAGCTATGCTCAATAATATTCTTTGCCACAAAAGGACGTTTTGTCCCTCAAGATTTTATATATATTATTTTATTCATATTTGCACCAGGACTGGGTTGATAAGAAATAAATGTTTCCTTCATGCATATGAACCTATGTTATTAAATATAGTTTATAGTTAGCTATGCTCAATAGTATTGACTGAATCAACTCCAAGGATGCTGTAACACTTATTTCTGGCCCATACAAGTGCTTCCATAGCAGTCTTTTCAAGCTTATTTCTTCATTCATTCTGTTGGTGCTGGTTAAATCCCTCTTCATAATCCCGCTCCCTTTCCCCTGCTTCCCCCTCCCTCAGTCTGCCCTACTTTCACGGCTTCACCTTCCTTCTCTTCCCTACCCTCTCTCCTCCCTTTCCATTCCTTCTAGGCTCATTCTCTCCCTCTCCCTACTCAGTCCATTTGGGTTCTCTCCTCCCCCCCCCCCCTTACTCTCTCAATTACTCCCTCTGGACCTCACACTGCCCTTCAAAAACTTAAAACCTGCAGAACTGCAAGCTTGCATTTGGGAAAATCAGTATGCCATCCAAATTATTACCAAAAGGGAAAATGCATCCTGATTGTTGGCAGTTAATATACTTGTTAAACATAAACTTTCACTTCAAATCATATTGTAAAACTAACAAACCAATTGCCCATATGATAAACGATATACATCTATACTTACCCCTACACCCCCCTCCCCCATCCTCACCCCTATAGTGCCAATTATCGATATGATTACAGATATAAAGCTAGTTCGATGGATACAAGGGCTGACTAATAAGACAATTGAAGCTGTAATGTGTGCATGTCTGGTTTAGGGTTAAAACCTTGACTTTCCCTCTCTTGGATAGACATTAGGTGCCATGTATTGCTTGGAGAGTCAATGATTATTGTTTTGGGGGAACAAGAAGTGAAATATAAAACACTGGGTGCAGAGAGGTCACTTGCCTCTACTGCCTAACTATATTTCATTGAAAGGGTTTTGAAGTAACAATTACCATAATTCACAGATAGGAATATTCAATTGATCTTGCGGAAATTGCCAGGATCAACCACAGACAAAATTTAAACAAACTAATTAATAATTATAAACTGAATTATGCGTATGGATGTTCAAAATTTTAGTAAAAGTCAGTGATAATTGGAAAAAAAACAAAAAACAACATTAAAACAACATCAACTTTTTGTAAAATTGTCTCTTTCCCAAACATTATTTCTCTTTTCTTACATTTTATTCAGGCTTGGTATGAAACAACTACCACTTACCCATAATGCAAAGAATCGAAATAGCTCACGGCCAGACACTGCTCGGCAGATCTCAGGATGGAGTCGATGCCAAGGACACTGTGACACTTGGAGAAGAATGTCTCACTCTCAGTCAACAGGAGAAGGCTACAAAATATGGAACTGGAATGTAGAACCGGAAAAAGAATATAAGGAAAAATACAGACAGAGAGACAAGAAGGTAAAAATGTAGTAACTTCAGATATAGTACTATGTATATTAAATGTGGCTTTGCACCTTGGTCAACATTTTGACTAAACTCAACAGAAATTACTTTGATAAGCAAATGAGGCTTCTTCGGGAGTTCCTGCTTGCAGGAGGATCTAAAATACATACATTACACGACTTAAGTCCATGAATGCATAAATTAACTGCTTAAATGGATAATCATATTGGCCACCTCGTCAAAATAAAAACTTGCATGTGAACAGGTTGCAGTTTCTATTCAGTTCTTGATAAACTGTCTGTTCATGAATATACTGCTCACTAACACAGGGATTAAATTGTCCACAATTGTTTGTAACAGTACATGTTGAGGCTTAGACCACAAAATCTACCTCCATCCTATACAGTTTACTTAAAACACTGTAGCCCCCTCATGTTACCCACTTTCCAAATCCCCAAAACCCCACTTTGCTTTAGATGGCCAGGGGCTTGAACCCATGACCTCCCAGATGCATTTATCCATCTGTTTGACTATGTAGCACAGGTATACCTATGTGATGTAATCTTAGTCATAAAATTCATCCAGTTACTTTAAGTATATTATCTGTCATCGATTAATTAATTATGAATCAAAGTAATTGCAGGTACCATGGTTATGCCAGATATTGACAAACGGCGATGACACATAGGATGCTGTGGACTAATCATACCAACCCAGCTGAGATGATACAAAGATGAATTGATTGACAGAAGATGATTAGAATATTTAAAGCAGCTTTTTGTGGCGAGTTTGATCATTTTAACAATGTTATTAGTCAACACTGCAGTTTATTAGCTTGCAGTTTACTGACTGTATTGTCTGTAACAATAGTAAAGACATGTGACAGAAACACATACTTGTGTCACACTTGCCCATAGTGTGATACATTAAGATATGTGATAGAAACACATACTTATATCACACTTGTACTTAGTGTGAAAGATACATGTGATAGAAACACACTGATACATACAGACATGTGATAGAAACACATACTTGTATCACACCTGTACATAGTGTGATACATACAGACGTGTGATAGAAACACATACTTATATCACACTTGCATATAATGTGATACATACAGACGTTTGATAGGAACACATACTTAATTATAAACAGGGTTTGTTGCACAATGCACATATCAGGCAATTTCAAAATCATCAAAGGATATACTTGATAAGTTTTTCATAGCAATGATGAAGGTTCCTAGTCGCTGCTAAATCTATGCTACTGAGTGACCAATTTGTCATACAAGCCCCCAGATAGACGCTTGACCTGACTTAATACCAATAAAGGAACTAAGGTATTTGGTAGGGCTGGTCACAAATGAATCACTGATATCTTTCAAAATAACTTTATTTGCTACATATAAAGCCCCTTATACTCTTATACTTTATTATTTATTTATTAAATTATTTAATGAGCTGACATACTTTTAGTTTGGACAGAATATTTTGATTGCTAAGAATCTTTTGTTTCTAATCCTCTAGTTCAATGGCACTCACAACAAGATGAGGACACCTCTTGAGTAAAATTTGATGACTTAATTAACCTCAAGAGCTGCTTCTATTCTATGGTCCTTGTTTTAGGTCTATTGACAGTTCAACCACTTTGGTGGGGGGGGGGGGGGGGGGGAAAGCCCTCAATGCTTTAATTGGTAACTTCTAAAACAAAATCAATCAAGATGGCATTGAGATACAAATTGCATTGATAGTCATTTTTGAATGATTGACTAAACTATCCAAAGATAAAGTTTGTGTCACAGTAAATGTCTGTTTCCCCTTTCCCCTAAAGTATTTCACTCAAGCCATTCCTTGAGGACCCTGATATCACACCATAACCCTGTCAGGCAGATAGCCCTTATATTTGCGCACATTGACACAATTTTGATGAAAATACAAGAAAAGAAGGAAAAAAAATTGAAAGGGATAAAGAAAGGAAGAAAAACATACCTACCTCAGAAGAATTTTGTTTGTTGTCGACAGCTGTTCAAAGAGGAACTCGGCCAAATCCGCGTCCAATAATTTCTCGGCGAGTTCTGTCAGGTTCTGACTATTGGACAATGTTTGACCAATGATCTGCACTGCACTGATCTGAAGATTGGCCTTTCTGGTGTGAAGGATCTTGTAAATGAAGATAAAGAAAAAATGGGTGAAAACATCATTTATATCATAAACAGAATAGTCAGAAAGATATAGGGCCCTTTCAGGGAAGACTGCTCTAAGGCAAAATATGAAATTTAAAATCCTTGTTATATTAACCCGAATCAAAGTCCCTACACCTCCCTTGCCCTTGTTAGGAATAGATATTAATATTGCATCTCTCCATGTTAGACAAGTAGTTTTAGGCAAATCCAAAGTAAAATTATTAAAGTTTTGACATCATTAACTACATGTATAGATACACAAATATTATTACCTCATGCATTCCAACCTTTACCAAACTCCTTGTTACACCTCTGGCAACAATCCAACACCCCTCCTCCCCCGCATGCCTTCCATCACCATGATTTTAAATACAATAAAGAGTAATTCATTAACCATCCTTTTCTTCATGGTACTTATGCATTATTTTCATATTCATACAAGTTACTGATTGATTTTATCAAAAGTTTAATGATGTCCATCTTGTTTGGATGAACTTCAGCTACATATGCTGAATTTCACTTTCAAGAAAAACTTGTCCACTTTTTGTACCAACTTGTCTGAAATAAAGAGGAAAAAAAACCCTGCCTTATGAGATTCTCTACCATTTACAAGATTAATATCAACATTAATATATTGATATTAAACACAGTCAAATACATCTTATATGTCACAGTGGTTAACAGTTTTGTATAAAGCGTTGAAGCTATAACAAACTGCTTTCTCTTTTCATACAGATAGTTCACATTATGCAGCATCTCCCAGGATCGTAATACATTATGACAAACTAAGCCATAAATCACAGTGTTACGTGATACTGCCATACATCTCATATCTTTCATCAAACCAGGCCTTGCTCATATATTGTAATACAGAGCTCTGTCTGGAATATCTTACCGTATTAAACCTACTGATAGCAAAGAACTCCTTCACAACAGTCATAGCTGATGTTCTTTAGGCATAGCTTAAAGAGCATGTTATTGCGGTATTCTTCAACAACATACAGGCATATAGGAACTAAAATCCCACAATAATAATGTAGGAAGTTCATTTACATATTATTATAATAATAATGATGATAATAATCATAGTAATAATAATAATAATAACAATAATAATAATATTAATTGTGATGATGATGATGATGATGATGATGATGATGATGATGATGATGATGATGATAATCCACTTTTCAGTTAGTTTGACTAATTAATTTGTGCTGGAAACAACCATACAAATAACAAAGCTGCATCTTGAACTTGTGATACAGCATGGAAGATAGTGACAACTGGTGCAGTATTACCATAATTGTACATTTTTGGTTGGGAGGAGGGGAAATGTGGGGGGCAACTTACCCACAGCTTGTTTACATAAAGGTGGAATATTGTTAAAATTGGGAATGAAAATGGAAGATTTGCTTTTATGAAAGTAAAAGGATATACTTTAAAAAGGGGGTTGGAAAAATGCTTGCAGAAGTTGAGACCTTCTAAAACATATGGGTCCAATATACAATGAAGTTTGAATTATCGAGTGACCAAATGTAACACTTGTTGAATCTGCATTGCAAGTGTTTTCCTATTGTATTGCTCTACAGTGTCAACGGAATTTTTTTTTTTTTATCTTTTCTCTCGTCTGATTTGATACATTATGTAATGGTAACATACTCCACCAAAAATAGCGCACATTAAAACAAAATTGGTTACTTTAGTCGAGAGTCAAGGGTTATTCAATTGTTTGTGATTATTGCCTGGTTTCAGTTACAAGATACCACAACAGCAACTCAGCATGTAGCTTTAGTAATAGGTATACATTTTTACTTCTGTGAGTTTCATTTGACAACAATAACATTGCCTGATTTATGCACAGACCGGAAATATTCAAAGCACACGATTATTCCAGAATTAACGAGTCTGGTGCGATCAGTCGCACACTTCTTCCACCTGCAATGCAAAATTCACCGTTTTTTCCACCTGACTGCTATTTGTAGTTCTTTGTTGATATCTAAAATGGTACTACATAACACAATGTCATTAAAGGTATTCAGCTTCTAGCAGATGCTATGAACATTGTTTATCAGGGTTGGTTACATTGTATGCAATCGCTGATGTATGATTTATTACTGTCTAAAAATATAACGACAGAGAGAATTGATCAGCACGTCTGTGTGTGTGATTGTATGTATGCGGTGAACAGAAAGATACGCCAGCTTGTTTCTCTCGGTTCGGATAGTTCTAGTCTACTGAACTCATGGAAATTAGATATTACTATCAAACATTCACAGAGAAAATATCACTCTTCTGTTGAAACCTTGGATATGTTGTAGAGCGGTTGCACCATAACCCATGTGTGTTGATATACCCATGTATTAATAGTAATTGGTTCACTGTTATTCACTTTCAATGGTTAAACACTGGGAATGACTACTTACAACGAGATATTCAAGGTCATCGGTATTGACCTCAAATATGCTAGAATGTCAAATAATGGTCACTCGTGGTCCTACTTCATCAAGTATTCTCTGCCACCTGTGATGTATTTTGCTTACTGATACATTGGACTATATATAATATACTACTATATATAATATACTACTATATATAATATACTACTATATATAATATACTACTATATATAATATACTACTATATATAATATACTACTATATATAATATACTACTATATATAATATACTACTATATATAATATACTACTGTATATAATATACTCCTATATAATATACTCCTATATAATATACTACTATATATAATATAATACTATATATAATAAAATACTCCAGAATTCATTTGGAGATTTAGAACCTCCAGCAAAGTACTTTTCAAAACTTTGAGCAAACTTTGGAGCATGATCAATTTTGGAGCCAATACTGATGACTTTCAAGAAGATTGTAATGAAAGGATGTTGTAGTTTGGTAAAATGAACATGGACATGATACCTACGTATTCTCCACGGAAGTATTACACTGACATGCTAACACTTCCAAAAAGTTCTCTTTATCTTTCCCCACATGCAGAGAATAACCACTGAACACCACCACACTTTATAATAGGTTATCAGTATTGACCCCAAATATTGGCATCCTTAAAGTTGCTGGAGATTACCCAAAGGAACTTGATTCTGAATCTTGTATGGTCTCTCAGATCTCACAGAGAAATTTAAAAGAGACAATTGAAGTTTTCAGCGTGGATAGCTACGATTAGAGTGGCAGTAAAATACTTTTAAGGGTACACTAATATTTTTCTGGCTGATAAAGTAAACAGCAGTTAAGAATATAACTATGAAACATTTAACATTAATATCACTCTAGAATCCGGGAACCCTTGTTTGCACATTTCACATGCAAGAAGTGATCAAATTCATTTTATGTTGATTTTATTTTCTCAATATTTGACAGTTTGATAGTTCACCATGACACCATACCTTCTTTACGACAGCAGGCAACGTGTGTTGGCTGACAGAGAAAGCTGCCGGCAAAATGACTCCAACGTACTCTGGGACTTCTGAAAAAGTCTTCAGTAATCCTGGAGGAGGTATGAAGGAAAGTTAAGGGCATGCTGAACTGTATAATCAAGTCAATCGTTTGATTTCGATGGTCCTTAAAGACATAAGTACACTATATTTCACCTCTTGCACACATAGTTGTGGGAAAAAGCTACTACACACGGTACGATCAAACGTCTAAGAGAGAAAAGAGCAAACAACAAGAGGAAGTTAACTTAAAGGCACAGGTAAATTTATAAGTAAAAACGTCTTGCAATTTTTATTTAAAAAAATCAAAAAAGCAAAGATGTTCACTTCCATGCTTGTGGGTTGAGATGGGAGTTCCGTAGAGTTGACGGCTCAGATTTTCTGATTGATTTCAACCTGTCAAACAACAGTCAATCTATGTGGGCTTCATGAAAATGATCCATTTCCCCCCCCCCCCCCTCGATCTGAATACAACAGTACATTTCTATCTCCTCGCTGCCATACCAATAAATTCCAGATCGTTAACAGTCTAGAAAAAAGAAGAGAACTAAGTAAATTTGGTCAAAAAATCAGACCATTATAAGAGCATGATAGATTATGAATGAAGAACTTGACGAGATGTAGAAATCATATAACCAAGGCAGGAATCACATAGAAAACTTACCCACAGCACTCTCTATGACATTATGATGTTGAGTAGAAGTTATAACAGCGAAGAGTCTTCTGCAAATCTCTTCTATACAATTCGTTGGCATCGTACCAGTAGTACCAGTAGTGGAAGACTTGAACAAACTGTTCAGTAACGATAGGACTGAACATACCACAGGACCGTCAGGCGACGAGAGTGCTTGAACTGCAAAGTCCATTAAACCCCCTATCGGTGGGAAATTATTAAGAAGAGATTTCATCACAAAACATTTCTTTTTTTGCTAAGATTTAAGTTTTTCAACATTTTTGTGAGAATTGTGGAAAAAAATTGAAATTCATTTTATAATGGCAGTTGAAATGTGAAATTGTTGTACTGTTTGCTAAGAGAAGGCCTATTCTGGGATTCAGTTATAGAGACACTGTAAAACAGTATTAAAACAAGCTATGATCAAGTGGTACAGTAGAATTCATGTCCCATCATATTTGTTCAGTTCTTATATGATATTTATTATAATAAAGAATATCATAAAGAATTATAATAAAAAATAACAAAATTATTATAAAGAATAAGATAAGGAAGTGTAACTGAAGCAAAAAAAATTTCAAGCAAGGAATTATGGCTGTGATATGGCTATGGTTCACACAGGCTGTAAGACAAGCCCTTCTGTATTTTTAGAGTCAGTCTGAGGACGTGATGCTTCACAGAGAAAATCACAAGCCAATCTGGCTGTAATTTATGCAAAACCCTATCTTTATCAAAAAGCAAACCAAGACTTAAAACAAGTATGCAAATATCTCCTCCTCACCCCCCCCCCCCTTCCCCACCCCTCTGAACCCCTCCTTTTGCCACTGAAGTTTTCTGATTCTTGTTGATTCTGGAAATGATTGTTTTAATACCTTCACTTTCCAGTAAAGTTTCAGTTAAAGAAGGAATGGAATCGAGGAGTCTGTTCATTAGGGATAGAACTGAGAGACACTCCCCAGGCTCACTACTACGCAGGATCTGAAATCAGAGAAAATATGATTATAATTAATCTCTATGGTAAAACTTCAATTGAAATTCTTGTGTTAACCTAAGGTTACATTGTATCCTAAATTGTATGTATGTATGTATGTATTTTAGATCCTCCTGCAAGCAGGAACCCGCCAAGAAGCCATCATTGACTTATCAAAGCCGCAAGCTGACCGAAGTCAGTCTCTTAGATTCATATTTAATGTCCATGATTATGAATTGTCAACAACAATGTAACTGGACGACATACATTAATCTTTTTAAAGTTTTAAGAGTGATATGGGAGAAAATAGCATTGTTCATGGTTAAATGAGAACCCTTTAAGTTTTTAAGTTAAGGACAGTAATCATACTCGTGGTGATAATATTCAGAATGTTTAATCACATATTATTCTGAGGCAGCAGCAATAAACAGACAACTATAGATATATGATCCAACAGTTAATCATATTTATGGATATTTGCTTGATGTATTCTCTCCCTTGTGGAAAGGAGGCTATAGAAACAAGGTCGGCACTAATTACAACTTGTGACAAAACAAGGATACGGTT
>KN888128.1:0-27560 GCA_000934455.1 Apostichopus parvimensis | reverse complement strand
GCATATAACGGACAAGTAATATTAGGTTTTGAGACGGAGGCGGTTTTTACCGGTATTTACCAGTTTTTCCCGGTTTTTACCTGGTTTTTACCGCTAAGTGGGAAAAACAGGTTTTTCCCGGGAAAATGCCAACCCTGGTCTCTGCGGTTGCACTGTATGTATTGATATTGTTATGTACTATTAAAACTCAAGATAAGAAAATAATAAATTGTTAGGCAATGATTGAGTTGTATTGTAATACTAAAGAACTCACAAAATTATCATGTCTATTTGTATAAATGTCAAATGAGTCAATAAAAGAGATGGAAAAAAGGTGTCCCTACCATGTGTTGCGTTAAACAGACAAATACTGAGTCATCTCAGAAAGCTGCTTGATATAATGAAGAATTTTAGACATATAGAAAATTTAAGGAATCTGATGGTAAAAAATCACTGTGTCCTACACATGACATTACGAACTGCAGGTGCTGAGCACAATTCCTTTGACTTTCGATTTGCCAAATTGGTAAAGCGGTTTGATTTAATAAACGACCAGCTCACAAATGTCACACCGGGATGCCTTTTGGTTTCAAACATATCGAATGTCAACGTAAATGGAATTTAGTCATTTGTTCTCAGCAGATGAAAGTGTTATAGAGAAAGGCAGAGATAACTGATGCAAGCACCATAGTGTGTTTGTTTGTTTGTCAAGCTGTTTAGGAACATTGTTTGAGAATATCTCACCGATGAGATCATGGATGATGAGGCTCATAATCTCATACTTAAGTAGATCATGTGGATTAAGATCTATTGCCTTAGATGTCAGTCAACGTAAGTCCAAGTCCGAAGTCCGAGGTGGAATGTATGCAAATTAAGTTTGCAAATCTACAGTCCAGAGGATATCTCAGGGAGGCCATAATTTTGGAATATGGAAAGGTGTTGTTACTGCCATGTATTAAAAGGACCCTATTGTTTTTGGTGAAGGTTCTAAGGCCCTCCATGACGGCTGCGGTCATACTTTTTCAGGCATGATATTTGAAGAATCGTAAAATAAGGTCTATATAACCTGACAGTACTTGCAAAATGGATAACATACATTGCAAGAAAATAATCCTATTGTGTTTGGTGAAAACTGAATGTCAAGTAGGAGGAACCTACAGAACTCTCAAAACGGTTTACACACCATTCACTTTTCAGTTGATGTATACTGGATTTATGCATCATCATCATGTACATTAAGTTTCATCATAGAGATATTGGTTTCATGCCCCCAAAAACCAAACCAAAAACAGACAAGCTAATCATTTCACTTTCCCAATTTCAGAATGTTGTTTTCAAACATGAATGGATATGTAAATTAGTACCAGCACTTTGTGAAGATTTGCTTTCACAGACTCCCAAAGCTCATATTATTAGTGGGTTCATAGTACTTGGTAACTATGAGACATAAATGGATAACATTTTAGATAGTTGAAAAGCAAGTATTTTGCTGATTACTATACCTGGAGTCAACAGTGGTCCACATTTAAAAGTCCTTTGAAAAGTCTAATTGTCACTTTAGTAGTCTTGTTGAATTAGTTGATTCTTATAGATTTTACTTCCTTTCAGATAGACTTGAGTTGTATGGTTGGTTGAACTAATCTCTGTTACATTGCTTACTTGAACTTTGGGGTGAGACTTTAGGGTATGTTGAGTGTAAATAATCCTGACCTAGTTTTTACTCCTTTGAGCTCCTGTACTGTTGAAGTTGTCCACAGCATAACAAGGTGCGACTGGTTCAATATCACCGATACAGTAATTACAAATTTGCTTGCAGCCATAGACTGCCTCGCTTGTTTGGTAAGGTCAGTTTCTCTGTACAGATATTACATGCTATGTATATACATGTCAAGACAATGGAAGCCTTTCAAGAATGGAATATTCTAGAAGAGATGTTTACGGGTCGAATTGATTATTTACTGCATTGATCTGTGTAGTGAAATGTAGGCTAAGTAAACAACTAAAATGATAAATCAACTGTTACATTTGAGACAAACTGTTGACAGTTTTTACACCATAATTTAATATTAGTCTTGACTATATATAGGCTAATATAAAAGACAAAAGGATAGGATTATTAAATTATTTTCTGTTGTCCCTAAGATGATACCATACAAGTCATAGCCAATTTATTGTTTCAATATTTAAATTTTTCTCAGAGCCTTTGTTCAGCTCTTGTTAAGGAATATGATTCGCTGTCTGTTTGATCAATAGCATCTCTAATTGAATTGGTGATTCATCATGGGATAAATTCATATTGCTCTTGTACATGTCACAAATGGTTGTTCCATGTGTGAACCAATAATTCTCAGTGGGTCTGGTGTTGCTATTCAAGGGTATCTCATAACTGTAGAAGTGGTAAAATTGCAATTGAGTTGGCAAAGTGCAGTATAATGTTGTTCTAGTGTGTGGTTAATTAAACCTAAAGCAGTTAATTTCTGTAGTCAGGCTTGTGTTGTAAGGGCCATGGACTTCTAGGGTTAACAGTCTACTTGAGAACTAGTTCAAACATATGTTGGAATGATGGTAGCAATAATGTGGGCTGTACTAATTAAACAAATGGAACTTAATAGCCCACAGCCTTTGTAATGTGTAAAGTGTGCAACATCTTAGAATTTGTCCAATGAAGTGAGTACCAGTACTTGCCTAACTATGAAAGCTTCATTTGGAATTCAAATGCAAAAAAATGTTTTGGCTGCCAGTATCTAAAGAATCAATCTTCAGTGCTGGATGTTGACGTTGGTTTTCAATTTTCATAGTGACAGACGTTGAATATTAGCATAGCATTTGTACTACAACAAAGCAAGAGAACTATATCCATCTACATAAAATAGCACAATGAACTACAAGAAAGAGGAAGGATGTTTCTGAGCTCCTCACGTAAAAAAATTGAAATTTTCGAGGTTGTCTTATTTAAGACCAAATTTATCAAGAAATCTTGAAAAGTATGAATTAGCAATAAAGATAAACTATAAGCCTGAAAACTAGGGGAAAGTTCTTTCTTTCTGAAAAAGAAATCTACAGGAAGTAATATTTCTCAAACCCCACACCTTGAACTAAATAAGAAAATTTGAAATAATGAGTTGAATTTGCATACTAGCTTTGACACCTTCAATAAGACACATTTTAAGTTGCTGAATATTCAAGTTGATGAATGTTGAATATTCAAGGCCATTATGAATATTCACGTAATATCGTGCAATGGTTTGATAGTATGGCAGCTCAGTGTTACCCTGTAGTATGATTCATTCAAGTTGGCCTTCAAGTTTGTCCTTCCTTCGTTAGTAAGAGTCCTTGGAATATCGAAATGGTCTTTGTGTTCAATTCTGAGTCAATCCTTTTCAAGTTTGTTAGGATCAGCATGGTTGTGTTTTCAATAGCTTTTGGGTCTTTTTGTATTCGTTTAAAAAGCGTTCACTTTATCAAGAAAAAGGGAGAGTTCTTTGCAGCTGCCCCGATGTTTTTCTTTCTCGGTCAAAAGATGTTTCGGCTTGTGCTGCATCAAAGGAACTTGTGACTGTGACTGATTGGTGATTTTGGGGTCTTTGTTTAATACCTTTGTTGAATTTCTGCAAGAATTAGGTGTTTATCAGAGAAGTTGTGGTCTTGGTATCTGAGAAAAGATAAATGGACGATAAAATTGGCAGAAGTAAACAAAGTGTTAAATACTTTTTTAAGACTGAAGTCTCAAGTGTTCTTCACTATTTGCAAATGAGCAAAAGTGTTCTTTAATTCAGTCAGCTTAGAGCTATAAAGCATGCAAAGTACATGCATGTTAATTAAACCTACCAGCAGGTCAGGTTGGTTTATCACTTCAAAGCCCGGAGTGAAGGACGGTCTTCTTTGTGATTTCAGCTTGTTTGTAGAGCAAGGTTAGAAAGTTATTACTGTAGATCTGGCTCATGAAACAAACAACTTGAATGGCATGGGCTGTATTTAACGGAGCAGTTCGCAATTTAACTTACTCCTTACTCAGTTTCCATGGCCATCTTTTGGAACAGCCTGTATATATCTCGCAATTATTCTGTCCCTAAGCTCCTTCCCATTGCCTACATTCCTCTGTCAAGGCCTTCCTTTCTCTTCCCAATCCACGTTTTATAACATATTGGTTTTGTTGCTTTGCCTACTCTGCTCCTTATCTGTGGAACCGGCCACCAGGACCATATTTAGATTTTGCGTGATCTTTCTATGTTTAAGAGACTTTACCTAAAAACTCTTTTTTTTTTACTTGTTCTTTCGATTTACAATTGATTTGTTAAGCTACCTAATTGTTTCTGATTTGTCGCTATATAAATCCGCTGTATTATTAATATTATTATTATTATTTGATAAAGAGTTTGTCCAAAACTTAGGTACAGAAAATTTACGTACAGAACATTGTGAATGATAATGTGCAGTTGTGCACTGTGAGTACTTCATAGTTTTCTCAACATTTTAACCCCTAGACACTTTTTCAAGTTATTAAATTAATAACCTTCAATACACTAAATTGTAAATTTGTATTTTTTCTTTGTTTGAAGAAATTTAACTTGAGTTTGTTATTTGAAGTAAAACTTACAAAGTCAAGCTAATCATGCACTGTGTGTGTCATTATGGGATTTTAGTACCATCGTAGCATTGACAAAATTGCAGCCTTTACATTAATCCAAGCTTTGGATTCATCAGCCTATGAAAGGACGCTATAACCAATATAGCTGTGGAAACTGATGTTTAACTTCAGTACTGTCTCATAGCATGGAGTTGGATTTGTTTCAGTATCGTTAGGTGGTAATGGCATGTTGTATAAATAACACTTCCTATCAAAGTAAATTATACATTTCTGATTTGGATTGGTAATTCCAAAGAAATGAAAACTCAGTCAGATTATTTGAGGTGTAAATTGTGTGCTCATAAGCTATGAATTACTTCTTTCGCAGTATTACATGTATGCATATTGCATAGTTGCACATTGAATGTAGAATTAGCTTACAAGTAACAAATAATATACATGTACTGTAGATAATGTATTGACAGGTTATTCATTTTATGTATGAACATGCACTTTAGGTAATGTATGAACATGTACTTTAGGTAGTGTATGAATATGAACAGTAGTTAATGTGTGAACATGTAGTTTCTACTAAATGTAATGCTTGAACATTTACTTTTCATAATATGTATTTAGGTAATGTATGAACCATGTACCTTAGGTAATGTACTGTACACTAGTTAATGCGTGAACATGTACTTTAGGTAATGTATGAATATGAACACTAGTTAATGTGTGAACATGTAATTTAGGTAATGCTTTAACATATACTTTAGATAATGTATTACTTTAGGTAATGTAATATGAACCATGTACTGTACCATAGTTAATGTATGAATATATACACTAGTTAATGTGTGAATATGAAGTTTCTAGGTCATGTTTGAACATGTACTTTAGGTAATGTATTACTTTAGGTAATGTATGAAAATGTACTTTATGTAAGATATGAACAGGCACTTACCTTAGTTTAATGTATAAATATGTACACTAGGTAGTAGTGTGTGAATATGTACAGGTAATGTGAGATCATGCATTTTAGGTATGAACTTGTATTTATGTTTGAACATTTACTTTAGGTCTATGTATGAACTACGAACATGTTCTTTATCGATCTCAGGCAGAAATGACCGGTACAAGTACATTACAGTGAACAATTAACTTGAGGAAATTTTCAAGTATATATGTACAGTTTTGGGGACAAACTCGATGTGTACTCTTTGAGAGAATTAGGTTTGTGACATTCGATACTATACCCAACATGTCATCTTAGTTGCCGGTTTATTTCCCAAGGATAGGAAACTATTGTGATTCATTTACCTTTCATTGATGCCATCGTACTTTTGACTGTACTTTTTTATGAGCTGTACATAGCATACATACAGTACTACAATATCACTGCACCCTGCGGTATGCTCTTTAATATCAATGTGTGAAAGAGACCCCAGGGTGAAAAGCTCACTCAAGTGGAAAAGTTGTGTGAGCTTGATCATTCTGTACACACAGTAATACAGTTAATACAACATATATAGTGTATAAAGGACTATATTATGTATTGTACATGCATGCAGTCTCCTTGTGTGCCATTTTATGAGAAAACAGTATGTGAAATTATGGTTTACCAGATGGACGACAAGACATTTAATTAGTCATTTTGTTATTAAACAATCAACTCTTAAAAGAATGATTAGAACTTGCTTTTTGTCTTACACTAGCATTGCGTGGTGAACTAAACCCAAATTGCAGATTGTTGTTTCTGGCGTCTGCGATCAAGAAGCTTCAACAAAAAAATCAACATTTTGGTCATGAGTTTGTATCTATCAATCACATATAATTATGTAAAACTAAAATTGTAGATGACAATTGTTTTGAATCTGAAAGCTAGTAAAATTCCATTTTTCTTTTCATAGATGATATATAATATTAATATTAACTCCACTTGTGCACTGCCAGTCATAGTCTCTATCCTCAAGTAAAAATGAACTTGCCAGGTTATGCCATGTCCCCCCCCCCCTAATCCCCTCTCTTGTCTGGTTTATTGATCCTACTGCATGATGTTATCCAGGGAATTGTCCGTGATTCACTCTTGCAGCTTTATTGGTCTCCATCCTTAATCACTCATATTGTCTAGCAATCCAAAGTATCCAGTCTGCTCATGAATGCCTCCAGCTTTGATTTACCATTCAAGAGTCCTATCAAAAGGTTTACAAAGGAGACACTAACCCTACTAGTCTACTACAATATCAGTGTTAGCTTTCATGAACAAACTCCACCTTGTGTACAATTATCATATTTTCGGCCTAGAATGCTCATATTTTTGACACTGCAATCAAATGCTATCATTACAGTTGGTCAATGTTAGTTGATCCATATTTAGATTTAGTATAATTTGCAAATTCCATCTCCAATATTACAGAAAGTAAACATTGTAATAGAATAGAGAAAAACATTAAAATCTTGAACTTGTTCAAGTCTTCAGACTTGGGATTGTGTGAAAGAACATTAAACCTGTGATATCAAACAAATAGAAACAAATAGAGACAAATAGAGACAAATAGAGACAATAGTTTCTAAGCTATTTGGGACAGTTGTTCATCACATTGATGGATATCACATAGACCAATGATAATGGTTTGGTTACTTTGGTTTGTTGTCTCCTATAAATATCAATCTTTGTCCTGTATTTGAAGGCATATTTTAATCCTAGCATTTGTACCTGAGAACTGTGTGCCACGTTCAGCACATCCTAGGGATCTTAAAGTGTTTATATCAATCGTAACTCTATATTTTGGCAGGCATAAAGAAGGAAAACACATGGTATAAACCTTATACTGTATTAAGCATTTAGTACCCGTGAACTGTATACCACAGCACATCCTAGAGGATCTTATAGTGTTAATATCAATCTTAACTCTGTATTTTTGCAGGCATAAACAGGGAAAACACATGGTATAGACCTTGTGCTGTATTGAGCATGTTGTACCCGTGAACTGTGTGCCACCACGCATCCTGAAAGGTCTAATATAGTTAAAGCAATTCATGTTCCACTCATCCAAGTGAAAACTGATTAATTGATCACAGCTGTTCCCTACCCTATGTACCTCTCCACCATATGATCTTTTGTACAGTACAGTAGTTATGACTAAAGGTGTCAGTACTACACAGGCACATTGGTAGCATAATAGATCTACATTTCCTATTGGAGGATAGGGATCCATGTTAATGCCCTGATAATCGGGGCTCTACAGTGTTCTTTTCTTTTCTAACAGAGGGCGCCATCACATAAGTGCTTAAGAAAAAAAAATCTTCTGACCAAAATCAAGTTTTCACTGGCATTTCCCTGAATTACAACATACATCAGTTTAATACTGTACAGACTTTCTGTTTGATAGCAGCTCGATTATATTTGCTGATAGTAAAGCAGCAATATGGGGGCCTTATGGAAATCATGCGGGTTTATATGGAGATTGTTAACCTATTCACCTTACATTCTTGATGTCTGCTGGCAGAAATATGCCATTGCGTTTTAATTTTCCGGGCAAACTGCTAAAAATCCAATGGTATTTACCCATTACATAACCCAAATTTCAGGCCTTGCAACTATAACAGAAATTTATTCAGTAGTGTGTACATGTTTAACTTACTGTGCTTCCATACCACTTGCAAAGTATACGATATAACCACCAGCAAAAACCACTAATTGGAACAGGAGTTGAAAACAATGGAACAACTAGAACATCCTTTATTTCATAGGTGTAGTTGATTTTTTTGATTTTTTATGACTGTACGATTCGTTTAAATATGTTTAAAAAGGTTTTTAACCCTTTAAAGCCACTTTCGACACTTTCATTATAAACACTTCAACGGGTAGGTTTAGCACAATTGTTGTTCTGTTTTATATAGTTTCCAGAGCTTTACCTTTTGATAAAACATTCTCTGCACCTACAGTACCTATATTTTTTAATTGTTTGTGCTTTAATGGTTTTCAAAGGATTTTAAGTCAGCATTTCATGCCATTTTATAATATTTTTGTGTGTGTGATATATCGTGTCTTTAATTTACCTGTACCGCACTGTAGTTTTGCAGTGTCTTTGGTAACCTACAGTAAGTACGTCGTTCACTTAAATGAAACCAGTCATCCTCATTATGCAAATGAGCTTTTAGTCATTCACTGAATCACATTTCGTGGTTGGAATGTCTGTTTTGGTTTTGGGTTGAAATACTTTAGAAATATCTACATTGATATACCAACGAGTGTGTATGAATCATCCATAGATCTCTGTTAATAGCTTTCAATTAATTTTGACAAATTTTTTGATGCTGTTCAACACTACAATCAGAAATGTCATACATGAGCATGAGTTTGTAAATTTTCAAATAGCAAATTAAAAGTCAGAATTCTTGCCATATTTTCCATCATTGTTTCCAAGTGTTTAGTAGTACCGTAGGTATAGGAATAGTCTCCTGGCCATGAAATGTTTGGGATCAGTCAAATGTTTTCTTTATGGTGCATTTTCTGTATATTATCATATAAATTTATATTATTATCATGTAATATTACATTATCATCATCATCAGTTGTGGTCCTTTTGGCATTCCATAGTTTACTGGAGCAAAGCAGTCCACATTAGCAAAACATACAGGATCCTTGTGAATACCATATATATTGTATGTTTTCTTTAAACAGAAATTACAAGAATGTTTCACTAACAACAACTTCATATGAATGTTCAGAGAAACCAAATAATAGGAAAAGACAAATTCACACACTGTTAGAAGTTATAGGGCTATTTGCCTGATATTGAAATTTAAAGTTTTAAACTATTTACATTTGTTATTGCCATCGGTTACCACAACTTTAAGAAGAACTTCTGAGAAAACCACATAACATGAAAAGAGTAATTCAATTCACAAAGTATTAAAAGTTACACTGTTACTGTTTGCCTAGTATTGAGATAGTTTTTTTTTAACATGTGTTGTTGCCATTGGTAACAATCCAAGGTCATGAGTCATCTCTTTGTGCATATTGATTAAATCAGATTTCCAGCAGTTTTAAGGTCTTTGTGGTTTGAGTGGGTGGTTGTGCTATATGTAGGTAGTTTTAAACAGTTATATAGTATATATATACTGCATGACTATATAGTACTATGAACTATGTATAGTTGGAAGGCAGGGCCAGGGTACCTGCATAGTTGCACCAGTTTGTGTACAGAAAGGAGAATTATTGCATTACATTGTGTGTATGGGTGGCTGGTGGAGGGGGTGGACGGGGAGTGGGTTGGAGGAGGAGGGGAATCAATGAAAAAGGAACGAATTGCTGTGTGCGTTTATAGAAAGACATTTGAAGGAACAAGGTTTAGAAGGAATTTTCAAATTGTCACAGAGTCAACAGATCAAGAAGCATCAAACCTTCTACAGCACTCCCTCACATCTAGGCCTACTCACATCCCACTTCTCCCACCTCCCCCTCCCCCCCCCTCTTCATCCATATTTATGCCCCTCATGAGAGAAGGCTGATCTATGGTTGCCACTGTTGACTTTACTTAGAACTTTCCTGAAAAGGGATTGAGTGACGTTGCCCCTTGACTGGTCTGTCGATCCATGTTATAAGGTCGTTCTGAGCCCTCCTTATAGCCTTTGATTAGTCTGTATCAATACTTTGAGGGTGATTTAAAAAAGTAGATCCTGCAAACATTAAATAATCCAGGAGAGGTCTTTGATGGTTTAGTCTTATTTCTCTACAGAGCTACCAAGACTTGCAACTGCTCCAACTGCTGGAATCTTGAGTTCAGACGGTGTGACTGTCCTATGGCAGGCATGGAGTTCAGCTACTGATGAGGGTACCGGCACTGTTACTGGGTATGTAACATTCACTTCTTGTGTTAAATGTCGAGTACTGTTTTGACTTCGCTTTACTACCCATCTCCACACAAACCTATACATATAGAGGGTCAGAGCCTCTTGGAAAAATCCTTTTTTGCAAACTTGGAGCAAAATTTTTACCATGCTAACAGTTTAGCTTCATACTGGATGACCTTTTAGTTTTTATGTCATAGTCAATTAGATTTGGTTCTTGTGTGTACTCCTGGAGGTAATAGAGTTGGCAGGTGGTGGATCAAGGTGGGATGCAAGAGCCTTATTCAAGCAAGCGTGAGAAAGTTGTGATGATTATTTACAAATCACTGTGCGTCTGCCATTAGAGTCGTGCTCCTCTGTGCGTATAACGGCAGTGACCAGGGCAAGTAGCGGGGACCTGCTTGGTCACTCGACCAAGTCGATCCCCAGAGTGTTCATATTACAATCTTGATCCCACTTGAAGAGTTATGGTCCTCCCTGAGGAAGACCACGATTGTGGGGTCTGATCCCGAGAGGCACTTTCACAACTGGTACAAAGTTCATGGCCTTTGCACGTATCAGATCTCTGTTGATCTCTCAAATGTATGTGTACATGGTGTTGTTACCTGCAAAATGTGCACGCGACTGGCAGGTGTGTAGCGAGGAATTTGCCAAGGGAGGGGTGAAGCCTGTACTAGGCAAACTATCTAAGCGTAGCGCCACCATGTGAATGAAAATTTTGGCCGAAAATGCCTCCCTGATCGCTGGAAATGGCACTTCCCAGGCCTTGTAAGTTGCATCTAACCTTTTTTTATTTTGAAATTACTAGCGATATAAAAAAAATTATCAAAAAAAAATATGGTCAAGGGGGGCGTCACCTTTTTGCCCCCCCTCCCTTTGGCTATGCGCCTGCAGACTGGCTAACTGAACTGCAGCAGTTTCTCTTCCAGACAGGGAAGGAGAGAGGGAGCGGAAGGGAAGGTAAGTTAACGGTGGGGGGGGGGTGGGGGAAGTAAGTGTCACTATATACTTATTTATATAGCAACTCACTTTTGCAAATGTTGAAACTTTAAACATTCCAAATGACTGTGGAAGAGAGATGTCTGAAGAGCAGCAAGTATCTCTCAAAATTTGTCCTGGGTGTGAAAACCGTGTGAACTTGTTTCTGAACATACCGTACTGCACATGTGTTATGAATAAAACTTGAATATATGCGTAGACACGATTTTACAATTCTCTAAACTAACGCGTACTTGATATTTTGAGACCGCTTGCACTCGTAATCTCACGATATGTGTGAAAGAAATGCTACTCTTAAGTACCGAATTTAGTAGGCCTGTGATCAAACTGGATTAAACATTGCGGCACATGGTGAATCAGCACCATACTTTTTGTACACTTTAAGATTTAACTGTATAAAAACAGCCTTTGTATTGTAATGTATTGAAAACGTTTTTTTTTAACACAGTTTCAGACAATGCAGCTGTCTGTGTGCCATATTTGTTTTGTTGCGATGGTGATGTTTGGAGACTTTAATTATTTTCCCAAGTTTTTGTCCCTTTCTTGGTGGCATATACTGCAGTTAGTAGTGGCCTCTTTAGCAAGCAGAGGTGTGAGCATGTTCAGCTTCTCCGATGATTAAAAGTCGCCTCGAGCTCAACCAGCCTTTTTGGTTTTTCCACTCGCCAGCTTCTAACACTCCTACATCAACTTTGCCGATAGGGGTTCAATTTTTGCATTTTACATATATTTTGAGTTGTTTTGGTATGCTTTTTACTTCTAAAGGCAGATCTATTCTTTGTATTATGGGAGAAATGAATGGATTTCCATTTATGTACTATACATGATATGAACAGTACTGTTACAGCACAGTATATTCTGTACTTGTGCTAACATTTTTATGCAGGTCTGTATACTGAGTCAGTGCATCTGCCTGTGTCTATTAGTGTGCCCTTTAGTACAATGTGTACTGTACTATATTGTATCCTAGTTAGTTCATGTTATCATCGATAACAAAATGCAGAGAAAATTTGCTGATAATTACCAAAAAAAGGTTTCTGGTTGGTTGGCTCTCTGACTCTTTTTATTATTTTAGTAATTAGCTTATATACACAGCTTTAGGTCTTAATTTTCTGTATTTACTTCGTTCCTCGCTTACCTGTCCCCCCACAACCTTAGCACCTCATTCTACCGTGTCTAGTATGCCCTGGTAATCTTTTAACACTGTGCACCCTATATACACAGCTTTAGGTCTTAATTTTCTCTATTTATAACATTCTTTTAATAGGCTAATATAGTAATCTTTTGAGCTTCAGTAAATTCTTTTTCCAATTTCTGCACAGTGCATTCTGTTTCCCCAAATGTGGAGGTACTGTACAGTTCAAGGCCTTACTAAGTAGTAACATGTACTTGTTTCGAATGAATTTGTTTTTTAAGAAATTCCACGAACCTTTGTCAGTTACATGTTAAATATCGAATGCCATTGTACCAATTCGTAGACTCGGTCTTTCTGTTTAGAAGAAGACATTTAAGTACCAGTTGTGTTGACACCGTTAAGAGACACTTGGGTGACGTTTGCAGTATCTGATGAGGTGTTTTCATTGTTTAAAATTTGTGTGCACAGTGTTTACATTGTTTTGTATAACGTATAAAGTTCCAACTTGCAATATCCACAATATTTTATTTATCAGGACTAAGGGTGCACAGTATTAAAATCTAATCTTTCCAGTTTTCAAGGACTAGATAGATTGTAGTGCATATTTGGAGGGAAGACAGGTACAGTAGTTATCTTCATTTAAGTAACCACACCATGCAAGACTACATTTGGAATACACATTATTGCACATGGATGCCGTGTTTAGAATACATTGTTGCATGTTTCGAACCGAGTTTTGACAAAACTATCCACTTATGACTTTATAGAAATGTTGCAGGTACTCTGAAGATCTTACAGGTTAAACATTACATGAGTGAATGGTGTGTAGTCTACAATATGCTTTAACAAGGTGTACCAGTGCAGAAAGATGTGGTAGAAATTGTAGAATAATATTGCGAGTTAGTTAGCCAAGATGGATGTCCTAGGTCAGTTAAACTGTTGCTCAATCAACAGTAAATTTCAACAACATAAGACCTTAAAAACATATTGTATAAGAAAGGCTCACTACTTGAAAGCAAAGGTCAGTTCTTGGCCAGACATTAAACGCCAATGGAGGGGGGGGGGGATCTCCAGCCACGCCCTAGATCAACAGGGTGCTGTCACATCGGTCCTCTCTAGTCCCACGAAATCCGACAAGTTACATTCTCTGAAATCACAGAGAATTCCCTCTCTCTCTCTGACAGACACTTCTGGGCTACTCTGCATATTCCCCAATTACACAGCGTGAAATATATACAAACTAACATGGTTTGTACAACTCTTAACTGGCCACAGTTTAGCGGAACAAATGCTGCCCCTATTCATTCAGATGGAAACATGTACACCCCATCAGATCGCCAACCAATCAGAAAGCTTTCTTTGCTAAGGCATTTTCAATCTCGCCCGCTTAAACTGACTTTTAAGGCTTTGAGAGTCATTAAAAATTGCATCCAAGTCTCTGAAATGTAATATTCTGCTGGCAGTTACAGTACTCAAGATGAGATCTTTCAAAACATATTTCTACGACAAGCTTAGCTTGAGATATACTTATAATAATAATAATCAGCAGTTATTTTTACAACGCTTAAGCGGCCACAGATGTGGGAGAAACCTGCAAGGGCTTATGGATTATACCTATGTATTCAACACGTATTCAACATTTTAACTCAAATTTGGAATCTTTTCAATTTTAGAAAGTCATTTCAGATGGGAAAACCGTAGATTGCTCTTGGATGAAAAACCCACAGGTTACTATGACCATTGCTAATTATGCCAAAGTTTGTCATACAGTATAAGTAATTTATGTGTAGAAAAGTTGTTGAATATGACAGATATTCTCTGAATCATACTTCTTCACAGAATGTTTCCTGTACGGAGAACTGGGCGTGTCAATGCACTTTCCTATGTCTTGGCAGAAGGCTATACAGGCCATTGAGTGAGAGTGGAAAGCTTTTTTGTTTGCCTTGGTGATTGGAAATAGTTTCTGTTTTGAAATGTCAAGGAAGTTATTCAAAACACATGAATCCGGTTGAAAAATGCACTAATGCAACATACAGATGGGAAGTACCATAAACACTTCCTTAATATGAACTCAGTTGAGATGAAATTACACTAAATTGCCAGTCCATGTTATTAAATATGGCAAATGTACTTTCAAGACATCCCCTTACTACCCTTGCTTTCATAAAAATTTTAGCTTTGAAAAATGAAAATATCTATTTTGAAGTAATAGTCACCATGTTGAATAAAACGTTCAACAATTGTTTTCCTTTGTTTTAATGTTAACAAGCAAATCTGATGAACATTCACAGATACCCAATGGTAATTAAGCCTCCCACCAAAACTAACTCTGGTTACTGAATTATGACAAAAGAATTTTCCATATATATGTTTAAAATCCACATTTTTAGATTAATTTCCCTTAGCTGGGATGATCAAGAGATCATGTTCACGTAAAGAATACATGTAAGCCACTCCTTTTGTTTCAAATATGGGGCTTTGCCATGGTCAAAGGGTTGGCACAATTGTTCTGGTGAGCCTTTCTGCGAATTACATCGTGTACAGTCTGATGTATGTATCATCGCCGTGTATCATCTTGTATAGTTTCTGACGCTAACAGGGTGTTTGGTTTGTACAGACTACACTGCATGTTACAAATTTAAGTTTTAATGTGTTATATCGAAGTAATCATTCTTCTTGCTATATAGCCTACAGTGTATGTAGCGCCAGTAACAAGTTTCGCTACAGTGTATGCTGTGGGGATCCCATTGAACTAACGACTAAGTCCAAACATTCAAATGCACTGTCAAAATACGACTCTACAAAAGTGATTTATTAAAGGTTCCTAACTTTCGGAAGTGATGAGATTGTTGATGCGAATGTTGCTAGCTCCATGTTTTGACCGCAAAAATATTTTTGAAAGCTGTCAGTTTTGCGTACAGTAAATGCGAACAACTGTCAACAGTATTAGTACTATTATTAGTATTAAATGTAAATGGCGTAATGAATATTCAATTGTGTAATGAATATATTATTCAATTGTTGAAAAGACAATACCAAAATAAAATAGTACAAACAACAATTTTACGTGACAGCTATATACTTTGCATGGATAGTTAGTTGATGGCATAATTTTGTAAAAAGCATACATGCATAATTATACATGTGGCTCACTCATTATTTATTATGTCACCTAGACAACAGTATGGTATCCCTATTATGGTAATTTAATTGATCAGATGTTGCAGTTGAAAAAATTAGCTGGTTGTATTTGTAACACAGCATAGTCCACTATCCAATTACACGTGGGCAGAAGGAAACCCAAAATATGGTACTCGTTTTTAAATTAATATCACAAGAGAGGCACTTGAATCCTAAAAGAAAGCATTACTCTCTATAATAAATTGCTAGACTTGACTGGAACCTACTACACTATCAAAGTACAGTAGATGTCTCTTGGGGAATAATCTCTGATTCTCTGGTATATTGCATAGCAATTAAATGCTATACAAAATGGTCACTTCCTATGCAGGTTCAGTGATGTATATACCAAAATTCACATGAACCCAAAATAAGTGCCAACATTTAGAGCCTTCCAAAACTGCTACACAAAATTTGAACACTTAACGTTACAAGATACATTAGCCTACTTTTCATGAAAAGAAAACCGAAAGAGAGTCGAAGTTCTTGTTATCGGCAACCAGTGACGCGAATAGCCAGCCCCATTTAATTCACCTATGTATTAGACCCTTTGGATATTTTGCTGAAATGGAAGAATCTAGATGGAACCATGAAAGAATGTGTGCTTGACTAGTTCTGGAGGCCCATTGGCTTATGTGAAGGTCATAAGTCGCAAGAAAATAAAAGTAGCCGAAGAAAAAATAACTGAAAGAAATATATAGTCGCCTACTCATTTACTTTTTGATGCACGTATATACTCCTACGATTTTTTTGGGAGATTTCAAACGTTGGCTTGTAGACCGGTACGATGGTAGAATGATAAGTTGACCAAAAGTTATCTGTATCTAGGGTGTATACTGTATACAGGGGGCACCGATGCTCTGTTAGGGTGTCAGGCGGAACCTATCTTTCTGACCAATGTTATCTTTAGGAGGGGGGGTTGGTTGGCTGACAAATGTTTGGATTGGGGGGGGACCATGCTTTGAGTACTTAAAAGTGACCATTATTTACACAGATTTACTGTACTGTGAACAATCAGGAACATACATTTTTTAAACATTTGTGAGAAAAGTACTCATTTTGTTAATATTTTAATTGTAATTGACAGCTGAAAACCTGTCCAGTTTGTATTGATTATTGCAGTTGACTTTATTTTAAATCACTGTACTAAAATCTGCACCTTAACTGTACATGCCTATTATAAAGTGATTGGGAATTTTAAAGCTTTTAAATATGGAGTGAAGATTTTTAAAATCCTTATGAAATAGTGGAAGTAAGAGCTGGACTAATCTAGCTAAGTACTATAAACAGCATTGTTTGTTGCTTTTCAGAATCCTATAGTAATGAAAATTTACTAGCAATAATGCAAAAAACCTTGCTAAATAGAACACACATTAAATTTTTGTTACATTTGTTGCGAACAAATAAGCCAAATGAAAGTATCTGAGCCAAACCCCTGGATGACCTAATTTTACCAGCTATGGTATGATTGACCGAAATCCGTATCATTTTGGAGAGTACGGCAGTATATACTGTGCAATGCATACATCATATTAAGTTTATAGTTGTGATATATCAGTATTTGATGTACAGTATCTACATATTTCAGTCTCTAGGGTACCAGCCATACAGTAGATATTATAAATGAGGCTGGAAAAAATCCATCATTTTTGTTAGAACCATGCATGGTCACCTGTGTGATAATTTGGTAAGATCATGAACTTATTTATGAAGGATCGAAGAAGGCAGAATTTAGTTTTTGATATTGATATTGATATTCATAGTCCAAGATGACAGAAGAGTTTGAGTGCATGCGAATAATTTTTCTGATAGCTATTCCAGTTTTACGAGAGATACAGTATTGACTTTAAAAATAGGCTAGAAGTTTCTGGAATGCTGCATTAAGACTATCTTAATGTCTTTAAGTTCCTCGGTTCAGACATGAATCTGTTAATCCATTTTTGTGTAATATCTAATAATCCATCCAGAATATGTTCTTTGAACTTCTTATTAACAACAGAGCCCACTAGAAATGAAATTCAATACATTATTTGGCTGCGAAACATTTACTATACATTTTTATAACATGACATTGGAGGCCATTATAAGGTCTTGTCTCTCCCAGTGAGTTTGCAATCTTAGTCCGAGGAACTGACCTAAATGGCCTTTATAGTCTATTAGACTAAGTAGTCCAGTCACTTTATTTGTTGAACCTCAGCTGTAAAAATTACAAGTGTTTATATGCAGTACGCGTATATACAACCTAGACTGACATCAGTGTTTTTAAAAGGTCAGCTACTGTACAACATACTGTAGAGTATAAAGTATGAATTTTGCTCCTAAACAGTCATCCTTAAAATACTGATATTTTTTAAATTATAACTGATCAAGGACACATTTAACTAGTAAATATTATAGGACAGAACTTCTCGTTTTGCTATATGGAAGATAGAACTGTAGCTATACATATACTGCATGCTATGAACATTAATTTCAAGCCATTTTGATTCCTAACTGTTTTGTGCACATGATGATGTGTTTAATAGTAAAGTAGGTTTGCTACATGAACCCATTGCCAAGTGTACAGCATATTGCTGGATCTAGACTATGCAGCTCCTATTAGCAATGCAAGGGGAAGTGATATTTTTTATTATATAAAATGTCACGCAGGAGTGACCAAATTTTAAGCCCTTGTTCCCAGCAGGTACTGTACAGTATGTTACCTACAGTTGCACACACAATGAGAACAACCCTAAGCCAGCATATGATGAAGGGAAATGAATTGTTTGGTAATGCTGTAATGGTTACTGCACTTGAGAACCACTGTGATATTACCAGGGAGGTGCTAATTCAGAATATAGCGATATAGGGACTGCCTGGTAGTAAGATCAAACATTTCACAATATCCTAAAACGGGGCCTAAGTTCTGTAATCAATTCCTTACTGCAGTATTGCTTCCTTAATTGCGTTAACTATTATTGGTTCTTCTTTTCCCTCCTCCCTCTTTTATGTGGACATTCATATCTTTTTAGTTATGAAAAGATATGGGCATAACAAAAAGTTATGCCCAAATCAGTATGGGTTTGGGCATGTACACTAGAACCATGAGTGGGTTGTTATACCCAATAGCAAATTCTTACAGTACTTAGGCCTACATTACCATGTGGCTAGGGGCACTGCCTGTCATGAACTTACAGCCTGTGTGTGTGTATTAACCAGTAGCAGCAGTGTAATTATACTGTAGACTTATGTACACATGTATGTAATAGAGGCGGTGGATGTTCACCTGCATTTGTGCAGAGAATTGCTATCTTATCAAGGACTTCCCTATCTCTGGCTATAAAATTACATTTGCTTATTAGGTAATATTACATAATATTGACAGCAGAAACTGAGCTATGTGTGTTTTGACCTTGGTTGACCAACGCTGGTATGCTATTAGTCTATAATAATGCATTGAAGGACAGTAGTAAAATAACAACTACCTAATAAAGGATTTGGGGGAGAGGGAGAGGCAGGCCTTCTGGGAAAAGTTCTTTCTTACTTGTTTGGCAGAATGGTTTAACAACAGGATGCATCTTTTTAAATGCACAATGGTAATAGTTGGATCGACTATTTCTCTTTAGATAGTGCAAAGCCTACCACTTCCTCCAATGAAAAACAATTGGATAAGGTGAAAATCCGGTCATGCCTGACCACTTTTGTAGTTCACCTATTGACTGACATGTAGCAGTAGCTTTACAGTCTATGGTGAAACAAATTTGATAGGCACCTTTAGCAAGTTCTATATAGCGATCAAGCAATCATTTAAAGCAATAAATTATGATAGACTACTGTGTAAAAGGAATACAGCGCTATTGACTGCATAATTTGGGAGCTTGTAAAATGAAAATTGTTTTCAGATGCACAGTTTAATAATTTTAAAGGAGAAATATTCTTTTAAATTTATGTGTTTCTTTACAGTGGGCATCAATTTTGTGTGTGTGATCTTATATTGGTGGTATAGTTAGTTGTTAACAATTTTGTGAAATATTTTGTGACACAGTCGGTGACTACATCAAAGTTGTGACAAAATCCGCATCTTTGTCGATCGTTTGCAAGTATTGAATATTCCAAAGGTTTGGTTAATTTGCCTATCAAATGCCTAAGAAAAACGCTGCTTTAAGCCTTGTGGACTAAAGTTCAAGAACTGGCTAAATCCTCCATATCGAATGTTAGTTTAAAAGTTTCTACTGGGCCAGTTTCAAATCGTTTTGGAGGTTTTAGTCACATTCAGTAAATGAGCACTTCAAAATCTCGGAGTCACTCTTACCGACCTTGCAAAGCTTTGAGGGGAAGGGGGGGGGGGAGTGGACTGCGGATTCCAAAGTCGGAAATGACTATGACAAGGATTGCAAAGTAGGTAATTACTATTACGGTTAGATTCGTCCGACACAGCAGCATACTAAAAGTTGTACTCAAAGCCGAAGCCAAAGTGAACTGATCATGTCACACATCCAGAGTCTAGGCATTCTTAATTTCTAAGTTCTTCATTGCAAAGTAATTTGTTCAATACCGTTCTCATTACCCTTCTTGAAATATTTCATACTGTAGTTTTGATTATTCAGTGAACACACACAAAAATAGGAGATAAGACCTTGACTTACAGTCTTCCTCAGACAACATATCAGGTTTGTTCGCCGTCGGAAAATAATTACTGTCAGTCCATGGGAAAATCAAATTGAAACCATGATTTACTACAATGGCTTATTAGACATGGACAAATTGTCACATACAACACCAGGGAAATGCTTAGTCTGACACAAAAACATCCTTATGATTCAAGATTTGAAAATTCTTCCTGCAATAGTTCCTATTACAGATATCTTTAAACAAGTTTGAGATGGGGGTGGGGGAAGGGGACACACATGTCAGTTTGTTAGAAGACTTGAAAATTCCTCCTACAGTGGTAAGTTCATATTATAGGTATCCTGAAACAAGTTTAGATGGGGGAAAGGGGACACACATGTCATTTTCTTTACAAGTTTTGAAAATTCCGCCTTCAAGTAGTTCCTATTATGTACAGGAATCCTGAAACAAGTTTGAGATGAGGGTGGGACAAAGTGGGGGGGGGGGATGGGAGTGCCAGGACTAAAGTGGTGTTGATATTACATCCTGACATTTGCCTTTGGGGTTTCTCTGTTGTCTTTAGCTTCAAAACAAAAGTGTTAATAATCTCGCTTTCAACTTCAAAGAGAAACTGCTTCCCAACCTTGCTCATCCATGTTATTACTCTGTGCAACCCAAATACCTAAGAGTTCATAGTGAGGGACTCAACAGACTGTTTGCATGGTTTAACAATTAAAGGGCTTGTGCAGTTGTGCGACATGACGAGATCGTGTTTTTTTGTCCAGTTTGTGTTTTTGTACCTTTATTGTCACGCAAGTCTTTTATATCATTCGAAATGGGCATCACGCAAGAACGAACCGACGAAGAGGAATTAAATGTGTACGGGGGAATGCAAAGAGTCCGTGTTCCACTTTCAGCAATTTGGGAATCGTGTCGTTTAAAGGTTGACACAAACCCAACCATCCTTGTTGCTTCATGTGACGGGGGTTTATAACATCCGTGAATAACTTTCCCAAACAGTTTAGAAAAAAATTGTTAGTCCAGTTGTTGGAGATATCATCACATATTTAGTGTTCCTACACACATAACTCTGAGGACTTCTGAAGAAAAAGCATGACCACCGCATCTATTGAATTTGAAGCGAGGCTCAATAATGATTAGATTAGATAAGATTAGATAAGATTAGTTTAGATAAGATTAGCACGTTGAGAGAGGAGAGGAGGACGAGTTTGCAGCTTGTAAGGGGAGATGATATCACACAAATATTGAGGTGTTTGCCAATAGAGGGCCTTCCAAGTTAGCAGCGGGGGGGGGGGGGTTGGGAGGTTCTGCAAAAAGATGTGCATCTTTAGCAAAAGATGAAGCTTGGGTTTTGTGTCCTCTTTATTAAGAATAACCTGACTTAGATTTTGTAGAAGCTGGTGAACTGATCATGCAATGAAATTTTTGGCAAGTATCAAAACCCCTCGCCAGGTTACAGCTAGGTATAATAAACAGGGTTATTAATTTCCAGCAGCAAAAGCGTTTCCCCTTTGAAGAGAATCAAGAAATATTTTAGCGGGTAGTTGTAGCCACATGTAGTAGTGTGCGGACCATAAAAATCTCCAAATCTCTCGTCAGATCAAAGGCATACATATATATTGGTAATAACATGTACAGTAGGTCCCCACACTTTGGAGCTGCCATCATGTTTTTAAGGTGGTAATTCCGAGATAATTGCGGGTATACTCATAAGCCCACACTGACTACAGTATATATATATCAGCTGATTGAAAGTATGGAATGTTACACTGTTACAGACATACAGACATACACACACACACCTGTAGAGATAAATTCGAATTCATATCAGTTTTCCTCACAGTGAATCACCTTCATTTGCTAATTAATAGGTTAATGTCGTCATCTCTCGTCAGATCAAAGGCATACATATATATTGGTAATAACATGTAGGTTAATGTCGTCATCGTCATCTGTTCTCCTGCCCCACTCCCCCCCCCACCCCAGTCATTCTTTGCTGAGAATTTAACCAGCAGCTTTAAGAGAAAGGTTTTTACCAAGCCATGCTGCACCCATAGCATTTGCTTAAATTTCCAGAATGATCATTTTGTCTACATTTGCTAATGCCCTGTGCTGTCTGTTTGTTTGCAGGTATGTTGTGGAGGCACGGAGTACATCCGGTGGAGAGGTGCAATCCAAAGATGCTGGAACCTCTACGAGTATCAAAGTGGATCAGTTGATGTGGGAACAAACCTACGATATTACCGTGATCTGTGTGGTTAGCAACGGGGACAGGGGTGCGCCCAGTCCCGCGTTGTCTGTTACGATCCCATGCGGAGGTAAATTTAATTTGTTGGGGTAAAAAATGCACCTCTCAAGTGCTCTGACTAATACTGTACAGTAGATCGAGAGGGTCATTTGTCAAGCTGATAACTTTTGTAAAGTAAATTCTGAATCACAAAAGAAAAGTTAAAAACAAACAGAATTGGTCGGTTGGACTGACAAGTTTACACGCCACTTGGTAATGACAATTGCACACTCTCTCTCTACACTGTGTCTAGAGTGACTCGGTAACCATTTCACATTGACCTCCGATTGGTGACCGATCATCTCCCATCAGCCAGCGTGCCTCCTGCACAGTTTAGAGAAGTGTCTAGCTTTATGTTTATTTAAGAGATTTCAAGATCTTTGTGTACCTTCATCCTTCGGTAATTATCCTTTATTATCTTAGAGCCTCCGTGAGAATCGAACAAGTGACCCGAGGATTACAATTCTTACCAACTGAGCTCTTAAGTTCAGTTCTTATCAGCCAACAGAAACTGTTTAAACCATTTCTTTTGTTCAGGGCTTGCCATTTCTAATATATGGTACAGTAGCTTTCATTTTATGAAAAAAAAAACCAGGGATGAAAAAAAACTCATTCTCATTAGGGGCAATGTTACAAAAAGGTGGCCAGGTATTGATAACGTTTTTCATGGGTAATTTGTATTTAATCAACAATTGAAGAAGACAAAACTGATAACATTTTTGGGAAATCTGAATCACATTTTGGAGAAGATTAATAGTCAAAGAGAAAGATCAGGAGGATTATAACTGTATTTTTACAGTTGATGCCATTTTTGGTTATATTTGGCCAAAAAAGTTGTTAAAAATTTCCTGCAAAAATTAGAGGTGGTGGATGCAGGGGTGCAATTTCACTGACTGACAGATGAACCGGATACAGTAACCCGGCTCATATGTCGCTATTCCCCTCCACGCCAGAAAGAAAAAAGGAATAAGGAAAATTACAAAACAGAAAAGGGGATAATGTACTGTTAAGTAGATAATGTAGCCAAGAAACAGAACTAAACAAAAGGAAAGCATGAGAGAAATGTTTCTCTCTATTAAATTTCCACAAAAAGTTCGAAGAAAAGTTCATACCAACTTGCCGATGGACTAAAAATGATCTGTGCGGATAATTGCATGGAACAATCAGAGGACCTGGGGGACAAGTTAGACAAAGAATGACAGATGGTGTTAATTGAGTAAGGGAACAATGGGAATAGAAGCAGACAGATTAAGGGAACAATGGACTGAGAACAATGGACTGAGGACAATGGACATAGGACAATGGATTGAGACCAGTCACAGGCTGTACAGCCAGATGGTGGCTATAAGAGATTGACTGAAGGAGAAAAATAACAAAGAGAGAATTATCAGCATGGGGTTAGGATCGAAAGATTACAAACAACAGGGAGTTGGGGGTTGGGAGGGGGTTGGTGGGAGTTGGCGGTAGGCAGCTTAATAAGTGTACCTTTAAATTTACAGAAGTTTGGGAGTTTCATTGCTTAGTTCCTACCATTTATCCTGTCATCAACCACATATGGGGGTGCTCATTGTGGTACTTTGAACATTCTGTCACCTTTTAATATCGAAAGACTGCCCTATTTTTTCTTCAAACTTTGGTATGTATTCTTGCATTTCTTTGTCACACATGTTGACACTTTACCTTTACTGAAGTTTAATTGAGACATTGGAAAATAAAGTTTTTAACCTGCCTGGGTTTTCTGCTTTTCACAGTCCCGACGGAAGCACCGGTCCTTACAAGTTTGGAAAGTGTCAATAAGACGGCTCTTATGCTGTCTTGGACGGTGAGTAACGAAGGCCAGAAGTGCCGGCTAAAAACTCGCAAACGAACGCTATAAAAGTTGTAATTGATCTTAACTTTAAGACAGGTAACTTTCTGAAGGACCGAAGGTAGCTGCATGGATTTATAGTACATAATGTTTGTAACCAAGGTGAAGTGGTTATACTATTTGAAGATATCATTTCCCTTTAAAGTGAATATTAAATAGCCTAGTTTCCATGGTAACTGATTACTTTCTTATATGTTTTACTGTGTTAAATTGATAACATGGCATAATGATGCCTGGGTCTTTACATTTTAATACTCCGAAATGACTAAAACTTGACCCCGTGAGCTGGACACCTTCATTTTCCTAACCTGTGTCTTTAGTTGACTGAATGTGGTAGGATAACTTCATAGGAGAAATTTGGCTCAAATAATACCTTTTCCTCGGAAAACAATTTAGTGATTGCCCTCTACACTGCATGATACTTAAGGGTTAAGTCATTACTTATAGTGAATGAGGAATATTTTAATATTTTAGTCTCATTTTAATTTAAGAAGAATTATTAGGTGACCACTGACCAAACTTTTTCAGCTCCTTAGATGGACCACTTCCCAAGCACCCTTATCTTTCCTTTCCTTGTATGTAAGCCTACTTTATGTACAAATTCCACTTATCCACTACCTGACCACCTCAAATGAAACAGTGGTTGGCACACAGTACTATGTGATAACACATTACATTTGGTATGGTCTTAAACATTACAGCTGTCACATTGAATTCAGAATCTGTGTTCATTGCAGCTCCTGGATATCCAATTTCTCTCCCATCCCATCCCCGCCCCCTCCCCCTGCCTCCCCACCCCCTTATCTCTGATGGTTCTTGTGTATTCCACTTGTTGGGCTGTGATATCGATACTCCAGTTTGCTTTCAAATTAGACATTTTTACATAGTATGGTAAATGTGGAGGTATAATGCTGTTGCAGACTAGGGAATGTCCTTCCTCTCAGATTGAACCATTGACCCTGTAGCACACAAAACGATAGAGGATTACCAGTATCTCTTTGAAGAAAAGCCCTTGAGGATTTAAGGGTTTAAAGCCTCTGCCATACCATGAAATTATATCATCATTGAATGGTGCATCGACAGGGGTATCATCAATCCTAGACACAATCAGCCTCCCTTCTCCTCATGAGAGGCCCTGAGTGCTAGAATGTAGTATGTAGAATGTAGTACCTGTTCTTGTTTTTAGTTGTGATTATTCAATAACTATCAATGCCGTGGTAATATAGTTATTCCGAGGAAAAGGCAATTTGAGGAGGTTTAGAGGTTTAGAGTAAAAGTGGGACCGGCTAGAAAAACATATTGTTTGGTGGAAGGAGCATCAGTGGATGGTTTGTTGGTTTAAATACAAATTGAAAAGATGCATTGTTTGAAAACATAATTATTAGTAAAACAGTATAAATATATACATTGTATGATTGATTTTTCTGTATTGATTTATTTGCAATGTTTATTTTCTGTAATAGAGAGATGTTGGTTCTTGCAAATGGTGAATCCAAATGATTGAAAAAAATGTTGACTGTGTGGATCACTCCCAAATGGAGCCAGACTTTTCAAACTTGAGTGTGTTCTAACAAAGATCTCTATTGTGTATATATTCAAGTTAAAAAACGATGGCTCAGTTTGTGTCCCCTTAATTGGAACAGCTCCTTCCCAGGGTGAGGAATAGTTTAGTTTTGCCAGTGTTGTTTTTCCTGCTTCTGAGTGTGTACATTCAATGTATCACCTTTGCATCAATCTATGTTTGGAATTTGAACCGAACAGTGCAAAGCGATCCGCGGTTGCTCAAAACTTCATTTTGGATTGAATTATTTCCAGAATCCTCCCCAGTCAACATGGAGATGCAGTAACTTGGATGACATCATGATCAGTTACGAGTACAAGCTAGTTGAGGAATCCGACTTCCCCACAATTTCCGGTAATCCTAAAGCACCCCTGGCCGACGGCGAGTTGGTCATCGGAGGCCTGGAAGCCTGCGGTCAGTACGACGTGGTAGCCTTCATGTACGCGAGCACTGCCATGGAATATTCTAGCGAGGTGTCCAATGTCATCAACGGGACGACCGAACTCGACAGTGAGTAAACAGCAGTGTCCGCAAGTGGCGGTCTTTGAATCGTTAAAACCCCGACCGACATTTTGAGGCCTCCCCCTTTGAATTACTTTTGGTCGCAAAAGTTTTAGTACTACTACTACTACTACTGCTGATGAATCCCTAAGGGATTTATTATTTCATTTTAAACTTGGATGGAGAAAAAGTAAAAAGCAGAGAAGCTTTTGGGGGAATTCCCTCTTTGCTCTAAATGCATAGGCTATGATTAACACTAATTTTGGAATGACTATGTAGGGTGACAGTATCTTCAGAATTCTATGGAATTGTGTAGTAACTTCCTGAATAATGTTCCACCTGGTAAAGAAAATGAGTAACATTTAATATATATTGTATTCAACAGAGTAATAAAACAGTAGAAACAAAATGAACATTTTCACATGGTTTCTGATGGTTAATAGGGTTGTATAATGTTCATTGTTATAGTACTGTTGACATATGGATTGAAATACAGGGCTTTTGCAAAACATTTGCTAGGTATGAAGAAAAATACACTAGTTTTCATATTCAGACAGACAACTTGACCCCTCCCCCACCAAGCCCTCCCCCACCCCCCTCTATCTGGAGGCCAGGTTTAAAAACAATCCATAGCTTTAATACATACTGTAGGTTTATACATGTATCATCTCATATGATTATTTAACTGACAGGAAGATGTTCCCTTAATGCTGCCCCAGGGACAATCTGTTCCCTTTATCATTGAAGACACATCTTTTTCAATTTTCTAATTTCACCCGATTAGGCCTTAGGTACTCCTCACAGCTGCATAAATGATTCAACTGCTTGGTACACTTTCATGGTAACAGGGTTAAATAAGGGGTTAATCAACGGTCTAGCGTGCGTTACTCACAGGATTAATGCACGATCGGGGGATAATGCAAGCGATGCACGAGGGCGGAGCCCGAGTGCATCCAGCGATAGCATTAACACCCGGAGTGCATTAATCATGTGAGTAACGCACGCTAGACCGTTGATTAA
>KN888127.1:38198-76699 GCA_000934455.1 Apostichopus parvimensis | reverse complement strand
TTCATGTCAGATATCACAGATATCTGATGACTAGAGCAGCCTTTTGAACGGTTCATGTCAGATATCACAGATATCTGATGACTAGAGCAGCCTTTGAACGGTTCGTAGCAGAAATCACAGATATCTGATAACTGTTTATGTCAGAAATCCCAATTCTTGTTCTCTTAGATTAGAGAGCACAGAGCTCTTAATATTCTGGGCTCATCGGTGCAATTCTCCTTTTAAGCAAATTTTTGTTATTCCTATTGTATTTTTGTTAGTATTCAGTATTATCCTCCCCTTATATTTTTTTGGCCATGCGTATAACTTTCACGTCTTTTTCGTCTTCTTCTTGGTTTTACAGTTTTCTTGGGTGTACCTCTTGGCCTATGCAGTCATCATGGTAGGGATCTTGGTGTACGGGCTACGACCCACGTATCAATCGCTCACAGGTGGCCGCTACAAGTTCTTCAGAAACAGTGAGCAGACGGAAGAAGTCCCCCCACAGGAGGATAAAGATCGAATCATGGGAGACCCAGAGGTGCAGGTCGAGGACCTCCACGCCGACGCGAGTCAGACGTTGAACAATCACGACTGAGTTAAAAACCCAGAAGGAAGAGGGGGGTCTCGAGTCGTGTCACGATTGATGACCGCGAAGACGAACGAAACAGGCAGTAGTCACCGAAAAGTAATTCTTCTGGAAGGATCATTGCTCAGTCTTAACGACAGATGACTGTGATTTGCAAAGATGTACTCAGCAGCAAGTCATAGGGCAAAGCAATAAGACATCTTTGCTGTTTCTGAAAGTCTAACAGTGGGGTCACTGTGACCTCAAAGATATATCGAGTAAGTCACATAAAATAGCAGAATAATGACAAAATTTTCCTCGATTTGAACGTGTAGCTGATGTGAAGAAAACCTTGTGATTGCAAAATAAGGTTTAGCAAGGTAGAAACATTTTGTCATCAGTTTTAAAGAAATCGTACGAATGCAACTTTTTTAGAGGAAATAAAAAACGACACCATGAGTGGTAGCCATCAGCTAGGTGACAATATCGTCTCACTGGAAGGATGGCCAATTTTTGCCTGGGGGCTTTCCCGTGAAAAGAGCATTTAATAGTTACACATCATTCTTTGGCTGAAACTCACCTTGAGAAAAGCTGGTTATTTTCTTTATTATTTTCCTTTATCACAGGTAACTTCAGTTAGTGTACATTCTTGTAGGAGCATTCATTCCAATAATATATTTGTCGATAACAAGCAGCAACGAGGGACTTACGTTTGGTACGCAAATCCTGCCAATTATATTGTTTTGACTGACGATTGAAACCCTGTAACGTGTTAACATTGCTTAATGTCTACTGTTAAGAAAACTTGCAAGTGCCATTTTTTATCTACTGGCAAATGGTGAAATTCAGTGGCGGAGCGTCCATACAGTCAGAGGGGGTGGATGCCCCCCCTGACGGACTCAAATGGACTGCTGGCGCCCTTTTCAGCTTTTTACCACATTTTACTTATTCGTGATTATTGACTTTTTGCGCTCTCAAATACCTATTGACATTTGTCACATTTTGTTGGTGTAATTTTCTGACAAAATGGCAATGACACCTATTTATACTTCGTTTATCTGCAAATTAGCAAGGCCCGGAAAGGGTCATTTCCGGCGATCTAGGGAGAATCTTTACTCAAAAAAATTCTGTACGCTCCGTGCCAACCTGTGGTGGCACTCCGCTTAGATAGTGTCGAAAGCGTCCCTACAGAGCATTCTCGCCCCCCCTGACCCCCCCTCGATCCGCCACTGGCGAAATCTACTGGCATTGAGCCTAAATTTGTTATATACCTCTACCACAGAAGGATGTGGTTGGAAGAGGTTGGTTTTGTAATGGTTCATCTTCTGATGAATGGACAGTGGTAATATCCTGGACGGATCAGTGCCCTCTCTACCGGATGATCTGTTTTGAGTTTTTTCTCTCTTAGTAGATGTGACTGTAATCATGAGAGAGATAATTTCAAAATTTTAAAGCAGCAAGGGTGTGCAATATTAATAATACTTCAAAGAGGGAGGGGGGGGGGAGGGGTGCAATATGGAGTATTAAACACATGGAGCAGGATGCACAAGATTTACTATTGTGTCACGCTCTAAGATAGGGGAGAGGGGCGGGGAAAGGGAGGGGGGAGTGCGAACATTCTTGAAGTGAGTCCATACTCGTTTATGTATTGCAGTACGTCGGCGGATTTGTGTGTACTTTCGTCATTTTGAAAATCTTGTATATATTGTGCTAATGCAAGATTGATTACTTGTAGTAGCCTTGTTCCAGTACTCATACTATGGTACTCTCTTTGTGAGCATCGCCTTGCCAGCTTGGGGTGATCTATGAACTATTATTAAAGGCATTGAAGACTCGCCCCGAACCGCGTGCTGCCCTGTGAAAAAGTTAACTTTCCGTTGTCTGCAAGTGAAGTTTTTTTCTTGTCGCTACAAAATGCAGACAGTAATGAAATGTGATACCTTGTTATCTTTTATCTAGACCTGAGATGTGCATCGCTGCTATGTACACTGTGTTATGGGTATTGACCGTAGCTGCATGTAGCGATTGTACACTAGTGTCTAATTACTGACGGTAGCAAGCTGTGTGTGTATTTTCTGGGATCGATGGTGGTGTCTAACACTTCTGTTATACCTGTTGAAACTAGGTCAGATTACCGGCATGAGACGTTTCTTTGTGCATGAGTCTTCACACCCTTTAATATCATTATTATCCACTTAAACTTTATTTTGTACAAATTTATGGGAAACTAAAAATACAGCAGTACCTGTGAATAGAGTACTTAGCTCATCTTCATGTCAAAGTTTGTTCTCTAAGTTTTTTTTTGTTTTAATTTTTCAAAAATATCACAAAAAGGAAAACAAAATGTGGAAGTGTCTTTTTCTGTAAGGCAAATGTTAGCAGAAGAAGAACAACGAACTATTGCAAATTTGGCAAAAATACTTAATGAATATTTGATTTGAAAAGGCAAAATGGCAGAAAGGTGAAAGTCCTACAAATTTAAGCTGCACAAGATGGGCTGTTATTATGCGTACTGATATTCCTGCATAATTGCATAAAGTTTGCTTGTATCCAAGTGACACAGAGCAATAATTGATTTAATGTATTTAATGGTTTAAGTAGAATGTGGTTCGGTGTAGTTTTAGTAAACAAATGCAGTCAGCTGTTGGGAGACTTAATAGTCATATCTGTCTTTCTGAAGCAGAATTCTCTATCGTTTCTCTCTTTGTATTTTAACAGCAAGTTTTCATCGAGATTCGATAAGCATAAAATTATCTCTTGGTCCATTCTGGCAATTTTTATGCAAAGAAACAGTTCTGCTGTTCATGGGGAAAATTGTGTTGCCTACTCTGTCAGTCAATTCTAACAGTTATTTATTATACAATAATTAATTATCAGCATATATTGTGTCGAATCAATAAATTCTACATAACTCTCAGACTGATTAACAACATTGTGCACAAAAGTTGTGCACAAAAGTTGTGCACAACATTGTGCACAAATTTCAGGAGAGGTGGCCTCCCCTTAGAAGCACCCCGTTCCTGTTTATTGATCCCATTTGTTGATCAGATCCCAGATGTCATGGAAGGACATATTCATTGAGCTTTTGCATCAATAGACTTTTCTCTATTATTTTCATCAGTGATATAAAAACTAAAAAGTTGTTGCAAAATTATTACTTTTTTATAATATTCACATTTGTTAATTTATACTCTATGTCATAGTAATAAATTAAGTGATGCTTTTCAATATATTGCAAAACATTTCAAAAGATTTTGTGATCTTGTTCTTTCTTATGATGGCAACTCCTTGTTACAAATCAATAGAGGGGTGGGGAGGGCTGAATGACTCTGACATGAAGACACAAAAGATGAGAAAAATTTAGAGAAAAACCAACCAATTAATCCATATTATTATTGAATTATAATTTGTAAGCACTACAAAACTACCAACTTTAAGTTTCCTATGGTGGTCAGGAGTATATACATCTCTCTTGAATAGTTATTAATTGAAATGGATACTTAGTTCTTCCCTTAATTATTATCATACAAAACTCAAACGCCTCCACCAACTGGAAATGGGTCAAAATTAACAGACAGAAACAAATGATATCCACTTCTCACAAAAAATGCCCAATCTAGCAAAAAAAAAAAATCTTGTAACCTTATCTAAGTCAGTTTACACAAAGAGAGCGCTGCAATGGACACATATCAACATTGGAAAAATACTTTCTCTTAATAATGCATAACGGTAGATAAGGACACACTGCGATGTAATTTCTTTTGGTAAAGGATGCAAGACACCATCTGAAAATACAAGCTGCTGGTTGAAGGTCCGTCTGTGAGGTTTGTAGGTCTGGACAATATCACAATGAAATGTGTGTCTACATTTAGCACCAAGTGCTGGAATTTCTTCTCGAAAAGAAGACCCTTAACCAACCCATCAGCTATGATCCAGAATGTCGATCTGCAGTTTAGGGATATTATCAAGATGAAATGCAAGTGGCTGTTACATTATTCTGAAATTTCATAGTTCTCATAAATTTGTGACTGGTTTGTAGTCTTGTGTTCGATCACTAAACAGCTTGCTACGTAATCCTTTTGAAATATACCCATTCTACAAAACCACATGATGACCTTCTGATAAATATATTCTACCCACATCACATGATGACCTGATACACATTTCATGAGACCACATGATGACCTTCTGATGTACCCATTTTACTATACCTGTAAGACAACCTATGATATATCCATTGTTCTACATCGTATGACAACCCTTTTAACAGTTGATACATTGATTGCTGGTCTCTATAGATAACATCTGCAAAATGGCTATGATGAGCAAACTGATTGGGTATTTCTGATTGGGGGTGGGGGGGGAGGGGACATTTATTTTTGGTTACAGTATTGTCAAATATCTGTTTCTCTCCTAGCAATTTGAGAGTGAGGAATTACTCTGATATTTAGCAAATTATCAGAGGAGGTTGTGGGGGGGGGGTGTAAAAAAAAACGGGTGTAAAAAACTCTCTTTAGCACCCAGTTCCCATGCCCCTAAATCTCTTTTTAGCAGCCAGCTCCTACGCCCCTGAATTGGACAGCAATCTCTTTTAGCATTCAGCTCCTATGTCTCCAAATTTAACAGGAATTTTTGCATTAGCATTATGATTTTCTTGGACCTTCAAAAGATTTTTTAACGCTAGTTATTGTAAATTTATAATCTTTGTGACAAAATATTATACTGAAATGTTGAACAGTACCTTAACATCTTCTAACATTATTACCATACCTGTGAACCAAACACTGAATGTACTAAGACAAACTGCATAGAATTATTCAAAAATTGTAAAGCATAAATCAATGTATTCTGTGAAATACACAAATAGAAAATAGCTTGCTAAATGATGATCCTTTCCAAGTTTCCTTTAAATGAGACAAACTTCCTCGGTCTCCAAGGATGTCCTTGTCATATTAATGAATCTTCTAGCTTGGTATAAAGACTTGGGTTCACTAATAATTAATAATGTGATATATGTGAGCACTTTTCATTGTATGTTAATAACATGAACAAAAATAATAATAAAAGGAAGAAAAAAACTCTTTCCGGTTGCTTTTTGGTTTGGAATTAATTTGAAAGGGAACTTGAAAATTTGGGGGATTTTGAAAGGGGAAAATTGCTTGGGTTTGGGTTTTGCTTTATTTTGTTGGTTGTTTCTTTTCCCCCTTTTTTATTCTTTCAATTTTTGCAAGGTTCCCTTTTGCTTGTTGGGGGGCCCTTTTTTAGTTCCCTTACCTTCCCGGTTTTGACCAAGTTTATTTTGAGGATTTTCCACCAGGGACCTTGTTCTTGGTTTTTTCAAGTTTTAGTCTTTACAGTTTTATTTTAAGACTGTTTTATCTTGCATTTTAATTTATCATAAATCTGGTGAAGAACATATTAAACTTTTAAAGGTCACTCCTGCTCTAATATATCACTCCTCAATTTCAATATTCAAAACCACCAAGAAATGACTTTTCAAAACTCTTTGGAGTCAATTTTGTTTTGGCTCGGTAAACAATTGATGGCCGATACTGTAAACCTTGAAAGTTTAAAGGAAGGATGAGGTACCTTGAAACATAACCCGGATATGTCCACATTCGAGAACACCGGGTGGTGGATCAACGTCCAATGAAAGCCTGCATTTCGTGACCGCAAAAGGTCTTGACGATTGTTTACCCATCAATTAGCTGGTTAGTTATAGTACTACAGTGTCCCCGCCTTAACAACTCTGGCCGGTCTGTGCTTGTGCAGAAGCGACAATGGCAAAGTATGACCCCATATCACCGGTCACGTGATCTACCGAGTGTTCACACTACGAAGTTCACCTCCCTCGCTGTATCGGAAACCCCATTCTCAACGTGTGAACCGGGCTATTGTTTACCTTAGTCCATTACACTATCACACCAGGACAGTCACAAGGCAGCCAAAAGATTGACCCTTGACCCCGGAAATAAGATATGATGTTTTATAGTTTAATTGAGAGGAGTGGATACCTGATTAGATGTTAAAAAAAAAAAAATACAAGGATTTGTAAAGAATTTATGCAAGCTTTAAAACGCAAAAGAAAAAAATATATTTGATCAATTTGATAGCTAGGATACTGAAATAGCCCTCCACTGACCTTTTTCAGTAAACAATTACAAAATCTCTCAAAGAATTTTCCTATTCAAATTAAAAAAGAGAGAAAAAACAAAAATCTCTAAAAGGATTCAACACAAAAGTAATTCTCTCCATTGAATAATAGGTAATTGTGTAAAGTACAAATATTTTCCAGGCTGAAAAATAGCAGCCTTGTATGGTAAAAGGTACAGAGGAAAGAATATTGAAAAGAATATATATAATTAATTGGATTAACAAATGTAGGTAGATATTTTGCTATTATTTTTGGAGAAGTAAATATACATTCATGACATACAAAAGAAAGAATTATTGGAATAAGTTTTCTAATTTCTTCCTTTTAACTTATGCTTGGAATGGGATGGTTATACAATAATTAAATTTTTTTTTTTGCATACTATAAAGCCAAAAAACTAAAGAAGAAAATATACTGTCCCCTTGATAATTGAAACTGAAAACTTTGTTCCAAAAATACTTAAGAATTCCATCACCATCCATCCCTTCAAAAAAAAAAGAGAGAGACCACAGATTTGACAAAAAGTGATGTTTGATTTACTTGGACAAAACTTACAATGAAATGATGAGAACTTTCTGAATCAAGATTAAAATGGAGAGTGAAGAGAGTAGAGGAGGGGTAAGTGAAGGGGGTGTGGAGAGAGGGGGGGGGGAAGCAGAGGTGCAGAAGGCATATCTTTTTAAAATTTAGGTCAAATTGGAGATAGTTATGAAAAAGAAGTTAATAAAATCAAACAACAGTTATCTCACTCAGCCAGCACACATCTTTGTTAGTAGCAATTTTAATTATTTTAGCACTTTCTTTTAGCTGGGCGGCATTACATCGAAGGCATCCTTGTTGTCATTGGACCGATTTTGAACGGCTGTACCACAGTTAGCTTCTGTCTGACATCATGGTTCAAGTTTACCTCCAGGGAGGAGGAGAGGAGAATTTGTTTCAAGCTAGAAGTTTCCTGATGATTGCAACAAAGTACCGTACCTTCATTTAAGCAACGAACACACAAGTAATACCTTTTGTTTTGTTTTTGAAGTGAATGATGGCTTAACTGCTGTTTTATACATCCAAATCCCTTCAGTATCTTAACATAGTTACTATTTAGCATAATGTCACTCTAAAATCAAATTCTGCTTCAGTCGGGGGAAAAAAAAAGGAACTTTTTGACGAGATGCAACAAAACATTGACCTGTTGTAGTCAAACCTCTTCCCCCATCTCTTCTCCATCCTTACCCCTCTCATGTTACTCCCTCCCTCCCTCCCTGCCGCCCCAATCCCACCCAATACCCTAAACATTGAAAAATCAAATCAAAGTTCCATTTCATACTGTTGATTTTACCTAAGGCAGCATTTTAATTATCATTCTTAAATTTTTCAACTTATATACACATAAATCCACCATAATGGCGACAAGGCCCAGACTTAAACCATCATCATAAGCATCTGACTGAGCAGTCAACGGACTTGCTCGGTCGGTCTATTCATATAATAAATCGTTATCTATACATATTTAAACATACTTCAGTTAGTTACCATAGTTACCACTAGATCTATTCAATGACATCATAGTTAATTATATGTACTATGAAAACCTTATGGAATCCCATTTTGCTCAAAGCATACTATTTTTATTTATTTTAATTCAATAATGTCAGTTTAACCAAACTTCTTGCCACTACCTGTCAATCTTTGTTAGATTAAATACTTGCATGGGTGCAAATAACAAAACAACTGGGGGCTACTAAACACTGTTAACTGCGAAAAGTGTTTTACAAACTCAACTTTCTCCAAGGACAACAGGAGTTGTCTTTTGAGCGAGCAAAAAGCACCTTATCACCGAAGGATAATTATCAAAATGTAGATGTAAATCAATATTTTGAAAAGCAAATGACTAATTCTGAAAAGCTCAAATAGTGATCCATTTTTCCAGTGGAACACTTCTTCATTTTCAAGTTTACACAATGTGGTCCACTTGATCATGTAACTGTTTCTCACATAGTTCAAGGATAACAAAAGATTTGAGCTAAACAAAAACCGGATTCATAGCTTAAACTTAGGAGTGACATCATCAAAGACTTTAGGCCAATTAAAGCACATTTTTTGCACCCCTTCGCTGCTTCGTTTTGGTCCAAATCTTTATCCTCCTTAGGCCTATGTGAGCGGATTTATCGACAGATAACTTCTAGATGCATAGTTTTACAAGAGAACACTTCGATCCCTCGTTAGTACTTCATCCAATTTCCAAACACAAGGGGGTATCTTGCCAGGGTATTAACAGTACGGTAGTTATAAACCTAAGGCTTACTACACCCTGACAATGCATGGGCACGGTATGAATTATTGCTCAACTCACTTAATGTTTTGAGAAATATTCACAAAGTTTAAGACCAGGTAGAAAAGTACCGTTTACCTCTTCTGAAACTACTGATTCCGAAATGTTTCGCGTATTAAAGACAAGGAACTTAACAGGCAGGCGTACATAACAATAATTACATCAAAACAAAAATTTAAAAAAATTGACCAGACAAAATCCAACCACAGGGCATGTTCATCTATGCAATTTCCGGGCTTTATTTTGGACGTTGATTTTCAAACTTTCGTCTTGGCACTACCTGAGATTGGGCTATGCATCCATAGCATTGTAACCTAGCATCAGAAGTGGGATTACTCACATTATTGATTGATGATACCACTGCTACCAAAATCCCACTTCTGCAACCATCAAATTCACATAGCATTGCTGCCATCACATCCCACTTCTGACACCATATTATAATGGTGTTGTTACATAAGTCACTTTTGTGGCCTTCCACTTGTTTATGATCCTGCTTGCTATTTACCCCACTTCTGTAACCACCAAATTTAAAATGGCACAGCTGCCGTCATATCCCACTTCTGACACCATCATTCATATTTGGCTTTTGTGACCTTGATTCGCTATGGTTTTGCCTGCTGCCATGTCCCAATTCTGTCGCGCATCAATTAATGATGTCGCAAGGCCGCCTATATTAACTAATTTATTCAAAGCACGGCCCAGTGATATTTTTCCTTATCTGGAATTAGTTCCTCATCTATGTCTGATTCTGATTAAACATCAATCACTCCCAGTCCTCCTCATCCGACGAAATTATACTCGACGCATCCGAGTCGGACAGTTCCACAGCGATTCTTCGAGACAGGATGGCTTCGACTGAGTTGTCTGGCTTCTCGTTCTCTCGTGCTCTCTCCTTTGCCGTTTCAGTTTTCTTTAGATTGATGCCTGCAAAAAACACAAAAATGAAATAAAAAACATGACAACTTAAAAGCATAGACTGCAAAAGTTGTCATTGGGTAGTTTAATTAACGACCTAGAAACATCTTAAGAAAAAAAGAGAGACTCTGAGATGTCATCAACATTCAGGGCATCCATCTTCATAATGATCGACTTTACGAAGTGCCGAGCCAAAAGAGTATTGGACCTAGAATAATTTTACAACAAATTCTATATTTACCTCTCGCGATGGCTTTCAGGAGTTCACTCCTCCCATCTTCAACAGGAGGAGCTTTTGCAACAGGAGACACTGGTGGAGGTGAATGAGACGGAAGCTCATTCTGACCGTTAGGCTGTGAAGACGTCTGTACTGATAGCGGAGGCTTAGAGACCATACCTGGTGGAGGGGGTGGAGGAGGGGGAGGGGGTGGAATGCTGGAATCGTTTGGTCCTGGTGGTGGAGGGGGTGGTGGTGGTGGTGGAATTATATTCATGGCTGGGTCCAAAGGTGGAGGTAAGGGGGCAGGGGCCGGCAATGGGTCGTTGGGCATCGGGGGAGGAGGGGGTACGGTGCTGTAGTCGTTCAACTGACGGAGATAGTCGTCGTGAGTCATGAACCTCTGTTTGTCGTTCTGGTCCTCCAAAACGGGAGGCGGGGTCTCATTGTAAGCTTGACTCTGGGGTGGCTGTGGGGCTGGTCTCCCCGGCTTGATGATATCCCCGTTAGGGTAGCCTTGATGGTTGCTAGTGGGCGGCGCAGGAGGTAACGCATTGGGCCTCCCTTGGGGCTTGTCGTACTGGGAGCGCCTGATGCTGTTGGACATGGGTCGCTCGTGGTTCGGTTGCTCCATGGTCTGCGGTGGTGGTTCCTGCGGTTGATGGTTCTGCGGTTGATGGTTCTGCGTGCTCCCTACACCGGCGGTCATCTCGGTCTTCGTCGGCCGTAACTCCACATCGGTGCCTAGATGTTCGAATTGCTGTTTACGGCTCTTTGGAGCTTTGATTTGTACACTGGTACTGTTCCTCGTGTTGTTCTGTTTCTGAAGACCATAAAATGTAGACAAAAAAAACCGAAAACAGATGTGAATCCAACGTCAAGTTTTTCACACTTCGATGCATTTTAAAACACTTTCTAAAATAAAACATTTCCCTCATCATTTTTAATCTTACCGCTGACCATTCTGGATCCGACTCAAATAACCTGCAACAAATGCGCATATTCTATCGAAAGTGGTCGCAAAGTTTGTATCACAAAAGACCAGATACACACACGACAGAAGCATGCTGCTTTTATGCACTTGATTGGAACACTGAAACCTACTCTAATCATGCCACACTGACCATCGGTCAGCTTAAGGGGATGGAGGAGGTGGAGTCCCTGGCTGGGGTGGAGCTAAGGAAAGACTTCTACCAGCTGATTGATTTCATCCAAATAAGCAAAAACCTCTGCAGTATATTTTTTTTATTTGTCCTTTATTATCACAAAACAGCTATCACTTTGGGTTCCTACAACTTTATTGGCTGTCGACACTTGACACTGTCGTAAATATTACTGCCATCATGTAAAAATGCACCAACTAGGTCCCTGACATGACACTATGGATCTGCAAAATTGAATTAAAAAAAATCGCTTCTATCTAGATTTCTTTGAGAATATGGACAGTGTCGATAGTTTTTTGTTTGTTTTTGTTTATTCCTCTTTAGATACGACTATTGCAATAAAAATTAACATAGTTAAGTTCAGATCTAAGGTATATAGATATTGTCAATTAACAATATTAAAAAAGAAAAGTTGAAAATAAGTGAACTATATTAGTGAGATTTCATGATACCTCAACAGAGTAACGGCAAGTGAGAAACATTTATTTCTTTTAAAACAATTCAAAATATGAAAAGAAAAAAAAAAGAGTCAATCCTCTCTCAAGGAGGATTTAGTCAGACGGTGAAAAGGCAGAAGAATTGGCAGTCGGGAGGTAAAACGAAGGGAGAGTTTAAAAAGAAATAATGAAATAAGAAAAAAAGAAAAAGATTACAACCGTTCATGTCAAACTTTGGTAGAGGGAAAATAAAATGACAAGGAGATTGAAGGGAGTTGGGAGGGGGATGGATGTAAGGGGGGGGGGGGAGTGGGATGGAGTCCCTAATTGTCAGAAAGAGAGGAAATGATCAATACCATTTCAACAGCTCCACTGTAGTGCAATCAGGGACCTGGTGCAATCTAGCAACAACAAAAATATACGTATCGACAGTTCCTGAATGCTGGCATCTTTGAAAATATCTGGCAGTGTACAACTAGGCACTATCCCAAACTGAGGTTCAATTCAATGACCGCAACCGGTCAGTCCTCGATTCAAGTTGCGAGAGGTCAAGTGCAGGTCGAGAAATTAGTCGGACATTCAAAACAACGGCTCCTTTTTTAACCAGAAAAGTGAGCTGTCTCTTAATTCCAATGTAGAACAGAAGTATAATTAGGACCTGGTAGAATTTCCAAACTAATTCATTCTACTTTCTCACCTTCTCAGTCCCCCTCCCCATTACCCCTCACATGCCCGCCCTTTCATTCAATACTTCCCTTTACCCGCCCACCTCCCCCTACCCCCCCCCCCCAGCAAAGTTTTGGTCCTTTTTAACAGCAAATATTTGATAGAACAAATATTGCATATCCAGGGAAAGTCTCTAATTCTTCTTTTAATTCAATAGTTATCTTATCGACAGCTAAAGGCCCTAAAACAATTTCCCCAGGCAGCTTTAAACACGTAAACGGTTTTCTGTAATTCAATCCCCAACTAAACTGAGCAGTGAGTAACAATTGAAATAACGGGAAGCATCTGTATCGAACGATGAACTACGACAATTTGAACGAAATCTAGAGGTGGCGTATCGTTGCACTGTTTCAATAACGAACAACGTCACTGTTGTCACCATTTGTCTATCGTCTTTTGTTTGTTTGTGGGGTACGTTAGTGCGTCCTTTGCAGCCAACTTTTCAATAACTGATTTTATTGCCATATCATATGTATTTCCCAATTTCATTTTCTATCACGGTGCCATAAAAAAGTACGTCCGCCGAATTTACAGTATACGGCTAAATGATAGAAAAGAGGATTAGATTCGGTGCGTAAGAGACTAAGAGAAAAAGAAAATATCGAAAGGGAAATATAAACCACAAATGACTCTGGAGAATTGGTGAACTACTCACTCGGAGGACCGTTCCATCACGCAGCACATTTAAACAGTAATCTAACACAGATCAGATCCGTGCATTTTCATGCATCTGTTAAAACACCTTATCAATCATGCTCTACATGACCACATCAAACAACCACTATTCATCACATGTAACAGACAACAAGCGCCATTTACTTGACTTGGTACATTCTCCTATGACAATGCATGATTCTTGAACAATGTGTCCACCCCTTCTAACCCACTCCCGACTCCCCCCCCCCCCCCCTTGTTGCCTCCGACTAAAAACTTTTTCCTTTTTCATCCCCTTAGCTAGACAAAGAGTAGCTATCCACATTACTTTTATTTAACTTGTTACAGCCCAATAGTTAATGCCCTTCAGGTCACCCTTCAGAGCGAACCCCACCTGATTGCAGGGGGGGGGGGGGGGGGGTGAGGTTTAATTCTCATGACTGTTTTTAAGTAACAATTTACCTGCAGGTCTATTTAGTATTATACTTTCTCCTTCACTGCCCTTAGAGTTTTGCTTTTGTCAGCCATCAATCCTCTCCCCCAACCATCCACTTCACTCTACCTGACACTGCCCCACCCCCACCCCCTCGCACATGTCTTTTGATAGCTTTTGAGATGTGTCCAAACTTCTATTGATCTCTTTCAAGCCTGTACATTTCTTCTTTTCTATACCTTGTCCAGCTTTCCCGTTACTGTGGAAACCCATACATGATACTATTGATGTTCATTATTACTATTTACCTGACATGAATGTCTGTAGCAAACAGCAGCAGAGTAGTTAGTTAGTACTCTTAAATATCGATCAGAAATGTTTGGTTTGGTCAATTATTCATAAACGACAAACAAAAGAAAGGGAAGGACAGGGACAGAAGCAGATTTATGAAGATATCAATGTTGTCAGACAAGAGATTTATGTTGTGTTGTGTTGTTGTTGCAAACGGCCGTTTATGTGTTGAGGAAAGAGTTTGTGAATCACAAGAAGGATGAGCAACTACGATTTTAAAATCACACAAAAGACAAATATGAAGAGGAAGAAGGGGGGAAAAACAAAATAATTTGGTTAAGTCTAACGATATCGAGCAAGGGGGATCGGAAAGACGACACACACACACCACAGTCAATTCTACTTACCCTATCATCTATCTGCTACCAACGCAAAATTGTAAAAAATAAAATAATAAGAAAACAAATAAAACAGTTGGACAAAAAAGTCTATCCTTTAAAAAAAAAAAAAAGGAAAAAAAAAAACATTCTTTGTGGGGCAATGATGACTGTCCCATCATTTAAACTGACTAGAATCTCAGTATTGACCTGGCTTGTAGAAAGAAAAACTTTGCTAACTGTATTAATAGTTCTCTGATGCAATCCACCTTTGTAAGTTTATTTGGAAGAGACTAATACATTCCACCAAGGAAAGAGAAACCAACGCTTTATAGCAACATCATGTTCTTGTCCTCGTTTTGGGAACATGACTGGGCACCGTGCCAAAAAGACAAGCTGCTGTGCGCAGATGTAAAGAAGGCCCTAGCAACAAGGCTGAATCATATATCAACCAATCGAAATCATCTCTGTGGACCAGTGGGACACCAAAGATTGTCCCATGCAGCCTGGCTGTAGTGATGCTGCAGCCCTCTCAGCATGCTACTTGTGACAACACTGTTGCTCTGAAATAGCATTATCTTGCAACAGAGAAAATTGATATAGTTCGACTTGATAAACCAACGAGGAAGTGAAAGTTGCATGTTTTGCGAAATCATAAAAAGTGTCACCTTACAGTGTGTTTTTGTTGAGATGAGTATGAGAACACTTCAGCAAATAACCATGGGATCTGATACATCAAGACTACTCTAGACCAAAATGATGCTTAATTCATTCTAACTTTGAACATTTTAAGCTCCTGAATTCTACGTGGAGACTTTTTTGACACTCTTATCTCTGTGCAAAGTTGTCATCGTTAACAAGTGCATTAAACAACTACATATGCAACTGCATTACAGCTTCCAATGTAGACAACAACTGTTAATGGGAAAGCGCACTTTAACGACGTGGAACGGTAAAATAAAATTGAAACATCAACTTTGGTAATAATTATACTGCTTTGAACTCTCACAAATACTGGCACTAGATTTTTGGCCCAAAAAACAATAATCGGGGGGCAGAGGGAGACGCAGTTTATTTTAGCACAGGAGCATCGAGCAACCACAGAGCCCACATATTAGTCAGATGTGCAACCATGGTCTTAGTTTTTACACACTTCTAAATTTCTACAATTTGTAGTTCACCATATATATATATATAGAGCGGTGTTTTGAGTTTTAATTTTGATAAAGTATATGGAGGTGGAACGAAATCCATGAAATAAAAAAAAATTCAAAAGTTTTTCAATTTGCTTTTCGAATGTAATTATGATAACACTAAATATGAAATTTGGCTTGGGTGTCCAATTGCTATTAGAACTCATAGACTCAGTATAATTTATCTAGGAGAGTGTACTTCGTTGATTAAATTTTTGAGAAAAAAAATAAAAAAATAATAATTTGAACAAATACTTGTAAATTGTAAATAATTGTAAAATCGGTAAAAATTGTTGTTCATCAAACTCAAAAATCTGTTTATATATTATGGAACCTTGCACAGAAAATAATGATGATAAGTAAAATAACGAACCCTTCTCCTTCTCTTCTGTTTAATGTCGTGGATGTTCTTCTGCATCTCCTTGCACCAGAGCTCGAAGAAATATTTCGGATCGGTGTAAAATTTTAAAGCTTCCTTCCCGTCCTCTCTGTGGATTTAAAGCAGCACACGGAATACGGGGTTACGTTCGGCAATCACGTCGGTGTGTCATATATGGGAAATGAGGCCATCCTACAGTATGTTTATCCTATATCATAAAGCAGGGTGCTGTTACTTGGTCCAAGCAACAGCTCCCAGTGGTAAATATTCGCTAATTCGTAATTATATCCAATGACTTCATGTATCACGCTTCAAAGCCCTAGTACTGACAGCATGAACAGTTTAACCCTTTCTATGGTTCTAATGGTAATACCACTCTATACTGTCTCCCACACATAATGCTTCAAAGCATTGGTACTGACAGTATGAACAGTTCCAAACCTTTATCTGAGAGCAATTGAACCTTATTGGGATGAGTACTATAGTCTGTATTAAATTATTTAATTAATGCAATGCTGCCACCTATTTTCTCAGCTTTAAATATAAATTTCAGAACTATTTGATACTATAAACCAGAACATGACATATTATACACATGATACACAATACATTTTCATTTGAGAGCCAGTCTGCCTACCATTCCTAACTTCTGAACAAATCTATAAAATATCTCCTTCCATTTGATAGTCAAACTATTTTCTGTTAATGACAGGTCAAAACATAATAAATAGGATTAATCTTGAGCTTCTACTCTTTCGTTATCTTATGTTTTTTGCCTTTCAAAAGTTTTTTTTTTTCTTTTTTGCCCCACTTTTATGAAACTTGAAGGTCGACTAATCAAGTTTTCCCTCGTGAATAATCATGTAAAACCTGGTAAATTTTGGCAAAATAAAATACTTGACCGTTTTGAAGGGCATCGATTTTGTCAGGATTTTTTACTGGTTTGATTTAAAACCACAAATAAGGATGTAACAAAGGGATTATTAACTCACTATGAAAGCGGCTATTAAAAATCTGATGTTTTGTTTTGTTTTTAACAAATTCCTCAACATCAACATATTCCAATGCTTTTTCATAATTTGTTTGAAACTACAGAACATTAGCAGCCAATTAAAGGAGCCTTGAGCTAGCTAACCCCTCTCAACCAGCAACCAAAAACAGCTAAGGAGGGTGGGGGGGGGGTGGCAAAAGGTCAACCAAAAACAATTAAAAGAAACAAAATAACAAAGGGAGGATAAAATGAATTATAGGTCCATAATCAACAAAATATATTGCACTTTTCCATATGTATGATAAGTGCTGTCAAATTCTTTTCAAAAATTGCTATGAATCCAACTCACATCACGACCACCATCCCTACCCCCTACCCCTTCCCTCCCTCCATGCCTTAACCATTATCTCCGGAAGCACATGGCGTTTTTCATAACAGTCCATCGACCTCCCTTTAATATTCCAGGATCCATCAATGAATGTGTGAGACATTTCTCTTCCTACCTATATTGTGTGAGAAGACTGAGAGATGGAGGCGGCTGGCATAGGTTGTAAGCCTCTTCCACGGCCGTGGGTTTCGTGGTGAGCGGTGTGGGCTCCATATCCATAAGGCTACTGTAGGGCTTAAGCTCCATAAACTGCAGTAGTGATACTGTGGACGGAGGTAACTCAGAGGTTCACTTCGAGCCACCGTACAATATAGTAAACCACTTACCCGTCTCTAAATTGATGTTGGATGTCGCCCTCGCTCGGAGATTGCACTACGTGATGATATGATCATGTGTGTGAACGGAGGCGGGCGATTCGGTAAACTAGCCTGTCATTTTGCCGGTGAACTTGAATTCGGTTCACTTTTCTCACCGATGAATGACAAAACTTAAATCAAACCACCCTGATGTGTGATAAATAAATCGTATACCTGATGCAATGAAAGCCATGGTATGGAGTGCAAGGTTGTTTAACGGACTTGAGGAACAAATGCAAGACATTGTTTGCTACCAATCTAGCAGAACATGTAACCAAATTAAAAGTTTCAACTTTAGGACAGGACATTCACAGTGTATCAAACCTGGCAATATGCTATTAACCGGAATAATATCTGCCAATATTAACAAGGTCACTCTGTTAACTTAAACAGTGTGTGGTGGGGGGGGGGGGGAAAGAGAAAACCTGTACACAATGGGAAAATGCACAGACATTATTTTGCGCTGTTTTTATGACCATGCTTAAATTTGAAAACAATGAAGGGGGAAATAGTTACATGGAAACAGGAAATATATGTAGGAAACTCCCAGGATGTTACACAACTAGCTGAACGTAATGATTGATTTCGGTCGTCTCTTCACCAGGTGAGGGAAGTACAGTACCTCCATGCACAGATAACTTTTTAGGCTGTTGCTTTGGAAAATTAGCTCTTGAAATGCTGCTTCTTCTTGTACGCCGAGACCACATCCAATTTCATCCTAAATCTTTGAAAGTTCGTACTGAAGAAGGTACTGTATGAATTGCGAGGTTTGATAACACTTTGGTCGCTGAGAAGAAATTCACTGAAAGTTTTTAGAGAAAAGCTGCAAGTTTTAGGCATTTACAGTCTGTCCACAGAGTACTACAGTTTTAAAGATTATGTGATTATGTGACACAAACATTTTAGGCAAATTGCCAAGAAATTTCTTTATTCAGGAAAGCAGGGATCATGCATTTTTCTTTTCATCTTAGAGGATGCACTACTTTTACTTTATGGCTCAGTCCAGGGGGGGGGGGGGTGTGTGGTACTGGACGAGTCATGTCATCTGATGGTAAAACAAGCATGTTTTGCATATATAGCTCCCTCTATTGTCCCTTAAACCAACCTTGCTCATTTCCACCAGCCACGACGGCCATCTTTTTGGCAATGATTACCTGTACTGAGTAAGTATGCTTAGCTTTGGCGGCTTGTCTATGAGCATGTATGTGTCCCTCATGGCTGAGGGCATTGTATGGGATGAAACGACCTCCTGGTCCAGGGCCAGGCTACTCTTGAATGCTTTGCGAAGTTGAATCTCTTGCAAAGAAACTGCAGCAGGATGAGAGGAAGAGAAAGGAAGCAACCGGGAAGAATATGAATGATGATTTAAGAGAGAGAGGTAGAGAGAGAGGGAGATGGAATGTATGGAGTATTTGTCACGACGAAAGAATGAACAGACAAATATATACACATACACACGTCAAAACAAAATTAGAATATATTATCAATAAAATTATTCTAGAGAAGAGAACCAAGGATATCTTTAAATACCAATAAATGGTCCGTTGAAAAAAAAATATTTGCGCATAAATCATGGATTCTTTGTTGAGTTCAAGAAAATGAACTCTATAATATGCTAGTGTACATTAATTATTGAGCACAGTTTTCACTTTAGAAAGTATTCCTGCAGTTTGTAAGGAGAGCTGGGAAGAGGTAAATGTACTTTGAGATCAAATTACCACAGGCTTGAATCAGACATGTACAAGCTGTAAACGTGTTATCCTTAAGCCGATTTTTACTACAGTGACAAATTTCAAAGTGGTTTAAAGTACAGCATGTTGACACAATGCGAATTTGTAAACTAATACATGTGTACTTAATATATACATGTGAAGAGTGAAAAACTTCCTGTGCACAAATATATAGGCCAGTGTAATACGTTAGTGACTAGTTTTTAATGATAAAACATCACAAGATTGTCATACTGTAGGAATATGTAATGTTGTTCTTCTTCCTTCAAATAATAAAATGACCCTACTACCATCTGCCTGTACACAAATAACAGCGTATAATGGAGCATTTTTTCTATTAACCTTTGACCCCTTGATGGGAATTGGATGACTAGCCGAACTACTTAACCTACTTTTTTTTTCAGTTATAACATATGCGCTGACATTCTTTCCAGTTGGAGAGAGAGAGAGATTCAACAAACGCTGCCCTCAATGCCCTAGGGAATGTGTGAAGAATGTAGTCAATTGAGTAGACGCTACTCATCTATGAAAATCACAGACAGATGCAATAGTCTGAAGATGAACCAAACTGATAAATCTTAACAACACTGTCCAGGAGGAGTCCTAAAAGCCGAAATTCCAGCAATACTCTGTTGCGGTTGGGAGTACATACTAACTAAATGGCTGCATGCAGTAAGGTAGGCAACAGACTGAAAACATCTCCAGATGATGAACAGGTAGAAAACAGTACATACACACATATGCACACATACATAATACATGTACATACAGTACAAAGAATAAATCGGTATTACATGCAAGGAGATATTTATCTAGCCAGATTTGGAAGCCATTGCGACCAGATTAAAACCAGTTTTAAGGCTAGGGAAGAGTATAGCCTTAGAGATTTAAAAAGCCGAAGGAAGAACTTGCCAAATACAAAGAGCTTTTTATTTTCATTCAAGTGTGGGAAGTTGGCAGCATTCCACCAACGTGCAAGTTCATTTATAGTGAAAATGTTTATACTTTCATGCTGTTAGCAATTTAAGACTTGTGAGAAACAGCTTGTCGAAACAGCTTGTCAAATGGAGGAACAAATTATATGTATACATATACTGTTTGTATATAATTGCAATTGAAGTGAGTTGGAAAATCCAGAACAGTGAAAAACTTCCAGCCTCCACCTGGATTCGAACCCGGGTTTCCCGCTTTATATGCGGACACCCTAACCACAAGGCTATGGACGCTGATTGTACGTCCAGAGGTTCGAAACCGGTAAGGAAGGTCGTAATTCCACTGTAGGCGTTTGTCACCTGTATCGAACAATACTAGTTTTGTTTTGGTGACATATTTGCCTTACTCTAGGGATCAAACATGATGCTAACCAACTCGAAATCATTTGTGATTCCTAAAGCCGGATCTCCAAAGAGATACTTTGAACAGACTTTTGTTAATGAAATGGAGGTAAACGACGAAGGCAAATGAATATATAATTGAAAATGTAGTGAGTTGGAAAATCCAGAACAGTGAAAAACTTCCAGCCTCCACCGGGATTCGAACCCGGGCTTCCCGCTTTATATGCGGACACCCTAACCACTAGGCTATGGATTGTATATATGTCCTGAGGTTCGAAAATATATAATATAGTATACTGTAATTTACAGCATAGGTATACTATATTATATTATTTGCTAAATATCTACGCATTGAGCACTCTTGCTGCAGGAAGTGCATCTTTGTTTAATATATAAACATAGATATAAACATGTTTATGTTTATCTAGATGTATATTTTTGTTTTGGGGGGGGGGATGCAAAAGTAATAGCAGTATTAACATACTTAAATGTTTGTATATATGGAAAGGTAGGGTAACACCATAATGATGATAGGTAACTTTTTAGAAAATTCTTTGTTTAGCAGCATAATTCATTAAAGTTCAGTATATATCAGTTCAGTATATAATGACGGCTAAGATTTGCTGATGTCACTCTACCTACTGTAGACTGGTTGATTCTTTAACAACTTCTCGGATTCTGCTTTAATTACACCCAAAACGTACTACTCGTATGGGAATGAATACTTTAATATACAGTAGCTGCCTAGCACCCACTCCTTTTCTCACTTGCAACCTATAGCTAATTAACATAGCCTTTAATAAAAACAGTAAAGCAATGCACCCCCCTCCACTGACACACTTCCGGGTCATTCAAACTTCCCCTCCCTTCCAGATGTATTGTACCATATATTCCCAAGTCATAAGTGATTTTTAAACTTGTTAATTAAACTTAATTAAAACTTGTACCAATTCCCTTAATGAGCCTGTTAATGGTAGATCTTGTGAAATTGTACAGTATGTATTCCTTGAATGGAGGAGACTTTCAATATCAGGCAAGTCAAGTCAATTTTGGATTCTATGATTTAAGAAAACAGTATTAGGCATCTCTGCCCAACCCCCCACCCCTTCATCCCGCCCACCCCAGCAGCCCAATCCCCGGCCCCCTCTGCCTGCCCACCCTAGCAAATTATTCCATAAATATCGGTCATGTTCCCTCACCCCTTGAATATTGCTCTTACAGAGGGCTATACAGTATCACAGAGTTCTCCGAGGTACAGTACATCCAATCCTCCATACAGTGCTAATCTAAGGCCTACAGCTACATCTGAAGACAACTATGAATTATGAAATATGATCAAATTTCAATATCTATCAGGTCAAATGTAAGGAGTATGTCTAGACACTGGCATGCTTTTATTAGTCATTTGTTATGATAATTATTGCTTAGTACTGTAGCACAAGCTCCTATAGACTTATTGTAATAATACTGAAAGTATGTTAACTATGTCAATAGCTCCCTTTTATTGCTGCTGTCAGTACTTAATAGCTAAAATGGGTCACTTTACATAGAAAGTCAGCCAACTTTTCTTTTTCACAGTCCTGTACTTTGTCACAAACCCTGTTTATACAGTTCTGAACATTTTTGATTGATGTTAAGGGTCAAAAGTTCAGCCAGAGAAAAATGTGAACCCTTTGTAAGGAAATAAATATTTATATAATGGCTCTTTCTTCATACCTTGTGCAGCTCAAATGATTATAAAATGTGGGCATTCACTTGGCTGTACATTAGTTATTACTCTGGGAAATTTATCCACAAATTTTGGATATTGTTTGGTTACTGCACATTTTGAAATGAAAATGCTGCTCAATTCTAACTATATAGGAATAAAATTTACCTTGTTGTGCTAATAATAATAATATAGGATCCATATTTTACTCATACAATTATCAATAATTACTACTTCGAAAATGGTTTTTTTCGGGGGGGGGGCTGAATTTTCATACTTTCCAGAATAAATCAGTCTTCTATCATATTGGCTATAATACACAACACACACAACAATCAAATCTTCTTTCCACTTTTCATATAAATGCGCAAAGGTCTCACGGATCATCAAATATTTATTCTCAATTATGTTGCAAATTGTAGTTTATTAGTAAAGTTATCAATACAATTCCCTGCCATGACAGTGGTTCATCAATTTTCTCCTGTCAGCCAAGAAGTCCCATTTTCTGCTGTGCACAGTAAAGCCCCAGAGCGAACTGCGTGTACATTTGAATAAAATACTGAAGGAAATCATCATGTTGATGGTCGGTGCCACCTCCCTTTGAGACTTGAAATGATAACCGATGATCATAGAGATTAAAGTCCCAAAAAATGAGAAATATAAATTTATGGAACTAGGAATGATAAAGTTGGCCATGGTTTGGAGGTGAGTCAGTTATGTTGAATTGCGAAGAGTGCCTGATGTACGGTACTCCCCGATACACTATAATAATGATATGAATGGAATGCGCCCGTGGATCGTAGTACATTCCTGTATACGGGGATAATAAATTACGCAAAGCTTGATGAGAATTACTCTGTTGAACTCTCATCCTTACTATCATAATTATATACTGTACTGTACTGTACTGTAATATGAAAGTTTCTAAAAATTTGTGAAAATACCAAACATACTGTACATGACAAATTACAAAACATTGAACAGTGCTAAAAATTCACACAAACGCAACATACATTACAAAATATTAAAATTTGGGATAATTTTGTCAAGACAAGCATTTGTGTTGATCACTTTGAGCTGAACTGTTAAATTATAAGACCATGTATTGTTTTTTGGATCTCAATTGATAGTAAACTTTCTGCATTTGTCCAATACTGTCCCGATAATGTAACATACAGTATACATATACTTACTGTAAGCAGTATGCCATTCTTACTGTGCACTTTAGGTCTTACACAGTACATACAAAAATGAACTTGACATTTCCCATGTAAACCCTTTCTCTCTTTCTTTTTTTATATATTTTGTAATTATTTAAAATTCAAAAGTACTGCACATCAACATCCCCCCCCCCCTTCCTCACAAACCATCTCAATCACCCATATCCACAGAACACTACCAAATATGAAGCCTTAGTTAAGCCTGCTGTATGAAAAGTCGAGAATACTAGAACATAAATTTGTCATATATTGATTGATAAGACACATTCTTGTGACATCTTTGTAATGAAATGAGGACGATATTGGGTAACACACCTAACTGACCAATGCTGAATTATACAGTCCTTAAATATTTTACTAATAACAGACATCTAGCTTCCTGGTTCAGCTGCAAACAGCCATGACCAATATATCTGAGCTAGTACACAGCAAATTGTATCTAGTGTATGATAAATGATCTCATACTGTTGGTTAATGAACCAAATGGAAAGCAATTATTTGGCTTTTTATCTTAATATGGAACCAAATCTATAGCGATATATGTATGTATGTATTATACATATATGATCAATGTTGCTTAAATTGCATTTCTATGAAATGTTTAAGCAAGTAGTTTAGTGTGTAGATCAATGTGTGCATACAGTTCACATGAGACATTATTGATCAAATGATGTACAATGTATGTTATGTACAGTATGTGTGCAATGTTATGGCGTTCAAAACAGGTGACTGCAACACAGGACAAGCACTAAACAAATATGTCTACAACAGAATATTGATCCCTTTAGTACAATAACAAATGTAATAAGTACATATTTTTAGTTAATATTTGCGCCAGTCTACAAATATCAATGCTTAGTTAAAAACTAAAGCCACAAGTAATTCAAATAAAACCTGTCTGATGGAGAGAGGATAAGTGTAGATAATACATTTATCTTATTTTCAAAATTTCTGTTTTTAATTTTCATAGACACTTCTTCCTCCATCACCCCCTCCACCCCCTCCACTCCCTCCCTTTATTGTCTCAAGTTTAGCAAAACTACAACATTTAGAAACCAAAAGAGCTGACCTTTTAATAAAAGACCAAAGCAAACCAATCTATGGAAAGCCCTAATTCTTTTTTTTTGAATTGCTTTTAAAGTAATTTCAGGTAGTAGAGGAAATTATTCTAAGGTAAGACACATTTCTTCCAGGAAGTTAAAACAGAAAGAAGGTCGCTGAGGTTTGACCTCCGTATGTCGGCTACAAGTACTTCCATTTGATTGTGTTACCAGTCGCTCTACATGTCCATCTCATGGACCAGCACACACAAACAGGAAGTTTAAAACTACTTGCAGCAAGTCTTAAATAGACTACAAAAGGAAGGACAATGGCTGACGATAAGAAGTACTGTGTTTTTAAGCTTACATGGAGTAAATCCAGACTGACATCTACAGTACAGTAGGATTAGTAGATCAAGAAAAGCCGTAATTCCATTATATCAAAAGATACCACTTGAAATGAGGACCACTTTACATTAGGAAGGTCATCTTGGACAACATGCTCTTAGTACTGTGTTCCTGAGAAGGAAGTAGTTTACACACCACTGTACACTGACACTATGTAGTACAGTAATAGCCCACATTTCCTAATTCCCTGTTTTGGTACTAAATTTGTGCTCTTTACGGTAAACTGCGTCCGATCTAGATAATTGACAATTTGTAAAGTCTGGACGTGCACAGTAATTAATAATTTGGGCCGAGTGTTGTTCCGATGTCCTGATGTTTCAACATGCACTACTGTGACAGGCTAAAGTATTGGCTACAAATATGATTGGAAAAAATCACAGAATAGAGAAACCTATACTCATCAAAAGTGAAAAATGTTGAAGGGGTGAACAGTTGGTGAATCAAAAGCGACCAAGGGATGTATCATATAGGATGATCAGGATCGATAATGATTATCAAGAGCGATAAAAAGAGCAATGCTTGCACAAGAGGCTGGCAATTACGGAAGGAAGATGGCCGAAAATAAACACACAAGCAATTGCCAGATGCTAGAGTCAGGTAAATACGGTAATGCATAAGGTTTTATGAGGTGAGGGAGTATGCGCTGTGAATGTCTACATACAGTACAAACATACTTAACGGGAAATAAATGAAACCGTTACAAAAACATATGGGACAGGAACACAGCTAGCTATACTTTAATAGGTATCCCTTAGAAACGAAACAATCATATATCAACTCGGTATGAAAGAAAATATTTCGATAATAATTGTGTATATAAAAGGACTTTTGAGAAAACATTCAAACATTAGTTCAGTATGTAAATCTGAAATAACATTGTACATATATCAATACACAAATCTATACTGTAATGTCAAGCTGGGCATATTGTACTGCAGTAATTAAGTATAGAATTAACTAGACCAGTGACTGTGCAGCATCAATCCATCTGTAATTGACTTGGTTTCGGTAATTTTTTAATAAATATTTGAAAAATCCAACCGTTTTTTTGGTCACATGCTACTTTACTACTGTATCCTACTGTACCTGCAAACCTAATGTTTAACTTACAAATGAAAGTATGCTCCCTTCCTCCACCAAACACACTTGTACTACCATATCTCCCATCCCCCCCACCAAACACACTTGTACTACCATATCTCCCATCCCCCCATCCCCCATCCCCCCCTCCCCCATGTACCACATGATGACACACACTATAAAAATCAAAAAGCAGCTGCGATGTGTCTTCAGCCAAACATTTAGAGTGACAGAAAAATTGTTTAATTACTGTACACATGCTTCACAAAATTGTAAATTTATGCCTGTCTAGTAAATCAATTTTCGACAACTCACTCTGGGCCCCTCTGGTGACAGTTATTACCGATCAAATCTCTGATCACTGACTGAAAATGAAGGATTTCGTTATCATCATAATGACAGATGCTGCTCTCAGACTACCCCCCCCCCCATATTTACTTTTGTTGTACATAGTCCGCCTATCATAAAACGACGACGTCTGATAGATTTGTTTTAATCCTTCTAAATTTCATGTTTAGATAAATGGTTTCAACAGGTTTGATATTTACCTTGGAGTGACATAATTGCCGAAAATGATCTCATGATGCTTAGTAAAGCTGCTGCTGTAATGTTTAACCTTGGTTTGTGATAAGCTAACTTTGAGTAGGAAGCAATTAGATAGAAACCATCACGGAAGTGGTGCTTGTGTTGTATTGCATACTTGTGTTGTGTAGTATTTTCTACTAAACAAGTACTGTACGATAACTATAGATACTCGAGTGGTTTTGCTGGATAAAGGTTAAGTGTATAATCTATACTGTTGATGCACAACACATCATGGAATTTATTATCCCCTCTTCTACTGTACCCTTGAGGGTGGTTCTAACTCCCTAGAAATATCCTCACAGTTTCTTTAGAATATATACGAGACAAACTTTCAGTGGAAACTGATTTCAGCTATTTCACATATCTTTATATAATTTTTTTTTTGTGGTGAGCACGATGTTGTTGCCTGTACGTAATACATAGTGACATATAGGCAACGGTACATGGTGGTGGTGGTGGTTAACTTACCGTCATCTTTCGTGGCGTCTAATTTGGTAACTTTATTCGATAGTTTGTCTATTCTCTCCTGGAGGCCACACGACCTCTTGCATAATGAGTCGGCTTCATTATAGAGTTCACCGAATATATCCTCTGCGTGCTTGCTCAGACTGCTGAGTTGCAGCACAATGTTCGACAATGTCTTGTTCGTGACGCTTTCCAACTCGTACTGCGCGCCCTTCGTCTTGAGTTGACGGCTGAGGAAGATGGGGACTACTTCTCGCTTTATGAGAGGCATGCTGGCAGCTGGTTAGGCAGTCACTGCTGACCTGGAAATGAATAAACGGAGAGGGGAGAATTCAAATTTTGTCGTTTTCTCAAAATCGAGAAAAAAATGGAGTTTTTATAGTACATGAAAAGGTGGTGATGTCGCAGCACTGTTATGCAACAAAACATGTGTTAGAGTAATGTACTCTTGTATCTATACACCTAAGATATTTGTCATTGTCGGCCAATTTGATCAAACTTGGTGAGCCAAGATTGTAACTGTGTAACTGAGTAAGTACTGATTCCTCTGAAATATGTAAACATGTCACTCTAGATAGTCTTTGAAATGCAGAACTATGTACCCACCTTTTTAGCAAATTACTAAAGTTAAAAATATCCTCTTACATAGCCAACCGCCCCCCTCCGTCCCCCCACCCCGTCTCATATATGCCCTTAATATGTGTCAGGATAAAACTTTGGCAGATTGTGTACTTCCAACTCTTTGAACATACATTATAATGACTTGACAAATGATAAGGTGACAAATTCAACACTACATATCATTTGAATGGCTGTAGAGCAATAGCTGCTTGGTTACTCAATGATAAATCTAATTACTGAATGGCATGTTTAGTACATTTACAACGCTCTTACAATGTTTTGGCAATTTCGAAAAGCAGTATTAAGTACTCGACCAGGTGGTCTGCATGAACCGTAAACCCTGACGGTCTGTCGACCAAATTCCGTTAGTCACTCTGACACATTCACAAACATATATCTATAATACCATATAGTATTAACTTCACAATCCGTCAAGTTAAAAACCTTGACTGATAACTTATGCCACCGTGACACAATGGTACAGAAAAGTGAGTAGGCACTTTAGATAGTCCCATAATACACTGTTGGATTACCCACAGGAGATAAAGAGGTGAGATGCAAGGGATGCCTCTCCCACTCCACCTCCTCTAATCCCCTCTATTTGCACCTTCTCCCCTCCTCTTATAATCCCATCTACCAATACCTTCCCCCTACTATAATCCCATCCACCAACACTTCCCCCCTCCCTCCCCCACCCATTCCAAAAAGGAACTGCACTACAAATAATCCAACAGAATGCTACGTACGTCATACATTGCACTTTTGCAATGTTCAGCAAAGCAGCCCTGTATAGAATCTGCCGTGTGGTCTCCCAGTGAACCATTGACCAATTAAAATGTATTATTACCCGATAGAGCTGACCAAACTAAGATGTTACCGATTTGCTAGCTGATCGTATTCTTCATACTAAATAAACTGAAAGCAAGCATACGATTACTACAGTACTTATTAACTACGGTAGTAATTCACGGGTTATAAGAGACCAACTTTTCCAGTTACATGGGGGAACCACCTGCTGGATTTTATTACCTTGCACATTGTTCCTGTGTCACAACCATCTACAGACAAGAGTTAATTGGTATTCTACACGCCTTGTCAAACAACAATACAAACTTGAACAAGGCAAGGAAGGAAAATAAAGGTGGATAGTAAAAGGAACACCTACGTTAGTTTGAGGAACAATATCATGACACCTTTCCTCCCCTCCCCCCAACCAGTACTGTACCTAATAATGATAATAATGGACTTGATAATGTGCTGGTATCCGTCAAAAAAGACGCTCATGGCGCACTGACACAAACAGTGCGACAGCAAAACAAAACACAGTAAAACATAGTACAAGACAAAAATGCAAGCAAAAATGGGCAACAATGAACAATTAATGAAACATCAGATGAGTCTTGAGAGAGCATTTAAAAGAAGCAAGAGATGTTCTGGAAGGCTGTTCCACAGAGAAGGGGAAGCAGCAGCAAAAGCTCTTTTGCCCCATGATCCATTTGAGCGAATTTCAAGGCATGATGTGACGTATACATGCACCAGTTGTTCTGTAGCATTCTGTGGACATAAGGTATTTCCTTATAAGACCAAGGTTGCGAAAGTGAAAGGCAGAATTTTGAGGTATTAAGGTAATGTGATCATTTAATGACATGTTGGCATCAAATATGGTATCCAGATTCTGCACTTTTGTTGATGTAGTTATGTTTGTGGTACCACCTACCAACTAAAGTATGCAATGCATGATAAAGTTGCACATTCATGTGAAACAGATAAGTTTGACTAACTATTTTTTATTATCCTACTGTAGCTATTATGTTTTCTTTTGTATTGGAGTAAATCTAGGTAGATGGGAGAGTGCAGTGGTAGAGTGGAGACAAGTGAGAAGAACATTATATTTTAGCAGCTAATCAAACAACACATAGATTATTACTTACATCTAGATCTAGTCACAAGTCACCTAGTAATATACAATTGCTCCTTATTTCATGATAGATATGGGTTAACTTTCAAGGGTTCTTCACTCTGATGACTCGTTAACAGAATAAATATGTGTACATGGGTTTGGCAAGGTATATAACCATGCAATAAATTTTACACTTTACACAATAGAGAAGTGTGTTCAATATTTGTCTAAGTGGCAATCACGCAAACTCTCTAACCAATCAGTGCTGACAATTAAGATACACAGGTAAAAAAAAACTTTTTGTAAAAAACGTATTGCTCAATAACCCGATAAAAGATTACCTAAACTGATAGTTTCGCTTCCAATATTTCAAGCACACTGTAATCATATATACGTTCCAGCCATTCATATTTTTTAGCACAGTATCGTACTGGATAACAGGCTTTTAAAAGTACTTAAAAAAAAAAATTGAATAGCTCTGTTGCCTATACAAGAACAATTGACAAAATAATTTGTGGGAACATACAGTTCACACTATTCACTTGGTGGGGGGAGGGGGTGTGGGTGGGTGAAATAAAGATGGCAGCAGACAGGAAGTGACTGTGCTGAAAATGTTGCCAGATCACTCTGGACAAGAGAAGGAGGACTGATTTTAATTGATCAATTAACAACTTTTGCCTTTCAGTCTTCAGCCAAACCCACAGAATCATTGGTTTATGTGGTTACATAGTAACATAGCTATTTGCTGCACAAGCAGAAACACCTCCTTTACAAATTTGCCCTTTTCTATTGTGCTTTTATATCCACCCAATCATCTACAATACATCAGCATTTGACATCTAAACCTCCACATAGTTTTCTACTTCTCTATCAGACAACATCAAGGAATACTCATATTTTTTTTAAAACCTTTCCCTTTACTAGATACTCACTTCGGTAAATTGTAGAGACTTTGATAGATCACTTCAAACAACACATTATATAAATAAATGTTACATATCACAAATAATGTACCTGTCATATTTAAAGAGTCTAATGCTCTGTTAAATGTTCCTTCCTCTGCCACATATTTCAATTAACAACAGATTGTTAATTGAACTTTTAAAGCAAGTTCAATATTTCTACAAAATCAGAGATTATTGCTCAAAAAAACAGAACAATTTCACCTGACAATTAGCCTTAAACCAGTTCATGACATTATTGTCTTAGTCTTTGTCCCAATTACTTATTTAAAGACTGTGGTAGGCAATTAAGCCTAGGCCTAGACCTGTACTACGAGCAGCAAATCTGTCTTAAGACAAGCCTTATCACAAATTTGGTGATATGCCTTACGGTATGTGTTGATACCGCAATCTGCTGTTGAAGACTTTGAATGTTGTTATAATAATTCAAAAATTCAACCATATTGTACACCGCAAACACAACTCAAGCTCCAAATAGGAAACAACTAATACATAGATAGTCGGTAAGCTTACTATAATGGATGGGTTCTCAATGATAGAGATGAAAAGGTTTCTCATTTTTCTAATACTAACATTTTTATAAACAAGGGTAGGTACTTTGATTTCCATGACCCTCAAGCACATTCATGTCTTCTTTATGGTGTACAATATTTAATTTTTTTCTTCCAAAAACATGTTGATAACCTAAGAGCATCCATTACAATGACCAGTCTTAGTAAATCATTAAGTATGTAGGGAGTACAGTACATGGCATTTCACAAGCAATTTACATACATGTACATTCTCTTTAAAATTAATCATTAACCAAGCGTGTACATAACAGATTTCGCAAACCTTTGTTTTCTCTTGACTTTCTTTTACAATCAAGTGAAGCTTACATCCATTGGATAACATTAAGCCATTAGGATACGATGCACACATGCATGTGTAATTACCGAATCAATGTGTATGGCATGTAGATACAGTAGTAATTACTACTGACTCAACAGTAGCGGAAAACACTGGAAATTACCGCAGCGCAAAGAGCTGTGCGCATGTACATCTAGACATGTAGCTTTCAGTCGATAATTAAATCTAACGGTCATATTTCCCCCGACAAGACTGATTGTAATGGATTTAATTAGTTAACAACAATCTGTGCTCGACATTTTTGTATATAAAGGCATTTCAAGGTGACTTCCTATCCAAGGTCCATCCGTCCACACATGAACTCGACTATTCAACTGGAGTGCTTACTCACCTAAAGTTCAGAATTTTCCTTTGGGGTCAGAAAACAAACGAAGCAGACATGTTGGTCTGTGAAACAAAGTTTTGGCAGGGGAGAGGGTGGGTGCTGTGGTGGGTTTGTCTGGGTTGGGCGTTACTAAGTGCATAGTACTTATGACTGTGCCTCCTCGCCAAAAAATGATGACATATTTCTAGCAAGGTGTCAATTAACCTTGAAAAAAGGACACCTGATATGCCGACTGTAGCAGTATTCATTCTTTCCACAACAACAGATCTCGAGATTGGAAAGAGGATACGGTTGGCATGGTGGGTGAGGTAGGGAGTGGGGAAGGGGAGGGGGAGGGGGTGCAAATGGGATGTGTATGGCAAGGTCATTCCATCCTTCCAATGAAAGGAAATTTAGTGACAATGTCTAGATTCAGCTTTTAATACTTATCAACATTTCATTATTACTGACATCCAATTTAAACTTCCTGTGCACAACTGACTCATTAGGTAATTAGCACTCTTTAAGAATGCCAATTAATTTTATGTGCTTAGGTAACAGCTGATGTCACCTTCAATATCCTATGGGAGATAATAGAACACAATCTGCTACAGAAGCTGAAGAATCCCAACCGAGAAATTTGCAATTATGTAAAAGTTGTACATACACAAATATATCAACCAATTTGTATTATGTAAACTATTTATGTACAACACAAATACATCAACCAATTAAATGTAAACTATATACATATCAACCAATTTGTATCATGTAATGTATATATGTACATACACATATCTGTATTATGTAAACTATACTTGTTTAAATTGTATCAGAATTCATGTGTCCTTGCTAAATGAGAATGTACTCTTCACTGTCAGTCCACAGACACATTCCCCCCCCCCACCACCCCCTCCCCCCCACCAACCTTCCATCCCTTGGCAGACTTTGCGATCATGTTACTTATTTTCTTCACATGGCATCCTGCCTTTTCTTGTTACTGCAATGGTGCTTATATACTGCAGATGACAGTCTAATGTTTGTAAACCTGTACGCAAAACTCACGTGAATGTTTTCAAAAAACAAGAATGTCCGTGCTTGAAACCCTAGCCTTCCCCTGATGCCATCATCTATCTTTTCCCTCACTCTGCCCCCCCCCCCCAATTCTTGGTCACTGCAATGTGCTTTAAATACACTCTGAAAAATCAACGGCATGCGGAAATTCCAATATTAATCGGATGAAACCAGGCATTTTAAACCACACAACTCTCACAACAGAAGTTCTGGCCTTCTCTGATGCCGACATCAAACCTAAATTACCCTGCAATATGATGAGTGCCCGCCAAAGTTAGACTCTCGGATATTGATTTTTATGCTCTGACAATTGCATCCAAGTGTAGGGAATCTAGGTTGTACTATTACTACTGGTCGTGGAGTAGTACCGTAAAGTGATCACACAGGAAAATGGCAATCCTCATCTCTTGAGAATCGTTAATAAAAATCATTTGGATTAATGTTAACAGGGCTCGGGGGGAGAATTTGCTAGACTGTTAGCTCGGCTAAAGAGAAAACAGAAAGATGAAACAAGATCCTTTTGGAATTTGCATTCCACTTAAGGTTTGCATGTTTAAATATTAATGGTAACAGAAAAAAAGATGCGAATCTGTCTGCTGATAATTGTACGGTAGCACTGATATCTGTTGTTTACCTGTTGCGTCCACAAACCCAATACATGGATAGGTCTATCAACATGGGGAATTTGTCGATACTCTCTACAATGCATGGAAATTGTACGTAAACCAAAGGATACTTATGAGTGCTTCTCGGGACAGCGACGAAAGAAGGTCTCAGTAGTCGAATTATCCAAAGATGAATTCCAAAAACGCAAAAACAGTTGTATAAATCACAAGCGAGAATTTTGCAGAAAAACTGTGTAGTAACTTCCGGGTGGTAGATACGGAAGGAGGAGTTAGTGGGCGTGGCCCAGGGAGCGAGGGCACAGTGCTAAAACGTTTCCAAATGTGTAGTTAGGTAGATAGGAAAGTGCAATTGTGGAGTGGGAGACAGGTAAGAGAGGAGCGAAGTAAATGAAGAGAGACCGAAGCGGAACATTAACAAACTGATTATCTGCTGCACACAGCCTGTTTAAGTATTATGTATGAAACTCAGCAGGCCTGTTGCTTTAAGGCAACCAACAGCGTTCCTTAGTAACGGAATTGCAAATTTAAAATCAAACAATGTTGTCTTTTCATTGGCCCTACAGTATATATACATGACAAAAGTCATCTGGCACGAAACTATCAATCATTAATAATGAAGTAGTCCACATTCAGAAACAGAAAGATTTAGATTATGTTTTCACTGTTCTTTCACTTTAGGTACAGTACATATTATTACTATTACAGTGTTTGTACAACAGCATAGGGTATATTACAGTGCATGTACTACAGCATAGAGCATATTACAGTGTATACTACAGCATTGGGCAAGATAGTGTACGTGCTACAGCATTGAGCATATTACAGTGCATGTCAGGGTTTTTGTTAAGAAATGTTTCAATCACACCTGACCTGGTTGTGGGTATTTATTCCTCTCGATATTTTTCGTCATTTTTTTTTTTTTTTACTGAGCGACACAAAGTAGCCGGGTCATGTACGTGCAGTAGGCGGGTCATTTGATCCAGGTCCCGGCTACCAAAGAAAACCCTGCATGTACTACAGCATAGGACATATTACAGTGTATATTACAGCATAGGGCATATAACAGTGTACCTACTGCAGCATAGAACATATAACAGTGTGTATATTACAGCATAGGGCATATAACAGTGTATGTACTACAGCATAGGGCATATAACAGTGTACATACTACAGCATCAATAGGGCATGGACTGAGAGCATATATTCACAGTGGTATAGTATGCACATATATTGCACATGACTCCCCAGAGCTGGACTTTAAATGTACAGTCATTCCTCTATATCAAACTTGAAAGTTGTCTTCACACATAATGCAGGCACAAGTGTATTGAACTATGCTACTGAAAATTGTACATTGTGATAACACCATTATTTTGAAAAACCTGTAAATTCACAGTGCTTAACTTTTGAACATCTATCTTAACGTAACGACTACAATCTCAATCTAGAGTTTAAAAAGTTAATTTCCCTAACCATAATACCCAATAGAAAAGGCCCATGGAGATCCTCTGCAGTATGTACATGTACACAGACTTCTACAAAGTGCACTACTGTTTGAGTGATCTGACAATTTCAACCACGAGCTGTACTTGATAGGATGCCATTAAATACAGTAGTGACATAAGTATGCATGAGTGACAGTGCAGTTAATTACATACTGAGCAGGTAGTTTAATGTACATTCATACATACCATCGATGATCTAACTATTATAAGCCACAGAAGGAAACTATCTTTGATTAAACCCAGCATGCTCCCTGATTAAATCTAAATTATATTATGTCAAAGAGGAAGAAGATAATAGTCCAAGCTGATGGTGACGTAGCTTTTGGATGAGGAATGAAACATCTCCCTTCCCCTTTCTCCCAAACCCCCCACTCTCCCAACCCCTCCCCCACTCTCCCAACCCCCCTTTCTTCCCCCAATCTCATACCTCTGCAATCTCAGCTAAGTAGCTCAGTAAACCTTCATTGTCTGCAATACAGTAGATTACCGAACAGAGTGGCAAAGATTACTGTACATGCCTCCAAGATGATCTTGACATCCACGGTTTCTCAACCTTTCCCAAAAAAGTCATGAATGTACACATCCACAGACGTGTACACAGTACTGTACATGTGCATACATGCTGTTGCTGGGTAATTTATACATTTTGTGAAGTGTTCATGGGTGTGCTGCATTCCTGACTTGACATATGATGACTTTCGTACAATACTGTATTCCCTGGACATTCCGCATACCGATAGTAATGCTCATTATTCGTATGCATGACTCTACAACATACTGTCAGTACCTAGCACAAAGTCATGAATCTTTTCTTTTCCCTTCCCTACTCTCTAAAATATTCCCGTATGTATTTATCTCACACACATATTTCTCCAAAATTTTCAATTCTTTATTTTCACTTATTTTGCTGATTATCTTCATTCCTAATCTTCTACTTCTTTTCAACTGCTTCGATTTAATGTAGTAAACTTGATTGAACTCTTAACTGTTAATTGATTCGTTAACTTAATTTAGGCTTCAATGAAATTACTGTATGTCTACAATCTCCTGATGGTACACATTATATAAACTGGCAACCTCAAGATGGCAAACAAAAAAGAAATGATAAAATATTATAAACAACAACAAACAAACAAACAACAGAAAAAACAAAAAAAGGAAGAAAAAAGAGGGACGGGAAAAATATGTGCAAATTAAATGTTACTTATCTAGAACTTTCAGGTGCGATATAATGAATATTACAGATGAATAATACTCCAGTTTTTTTTATAAGATTGCTCATTGTCAATGCACCATTGCCATAAGTCTGTATACTGTACGCGCACACACATGCACACCCATGCACATTCGAAAATACACACACTTAAATAATCTCAGTCCAGCCTTCCCTCAAGTTCCCATTGTCAGACTTGTATTCAAATATATGGACTATCCACTGGGGATATGCGGCTGTCACATTTATTCTTCTCTCATGTACAGCAGTATCTGATTTTAATACTGTAGCGAGGTTCAGAGACCAGATCTAAGATTTTTGATGACAGACTCAGACAGGACAATAAGTCAAAATGACAGAAATACACCATAAAAATAAGCAGACCAAAGAGTGATTGGAACAAGCATCTGTCAAAACATCTGTAGCTGTTATAAATGATCCATAAACATGCCAACGGCTCTAAGATCTGTATAAATCCTGTCCATGACCTGTCTGGTCTACTTGACAAACCATGGAAATATATTTCCTGTAGGCCTGTCTCTCTCTCTCTCTCTGCACTCTCTGTCTTTAAATTGCACATTGCATTTCAAGGAAGGCCAATAACAGCTGTGACAGTGACTAGCCTTATCAGTCGATGAAGCATCTTCATGTACTCGTATGCTCTCTGATTTTTTTGTTTTTGCAATTCTCAAGTCGACAAACTGGATTCAGAGGAAACTGTGCTTTTAGTCTACGTGACTGCACGTATTGAAATTATGCTAAATTTTTACAACATGTATGAGAAGCTAAAATTACACATTTGGAAAACTATGTATGAAAACTTGAATTCCAAGCAACAGAGCTGAAGTTCATCTACGTCGGACTGAACGAACCGCATGAATAAATAATACCAAATATAATTAACAATATACATACAATACAGTGCAGTACACAAGATAGATAATACCTTGAAGATGTATGGAAGTGTGAACCCTCCATTGAGGTTATTTTACACTGTGCAAAACCTATACATATCATGTGTGCTGCGGTACAAAAGCCATGTCAGTGGAGAAGATGTCAATATTTGGCAGGTTTGGGAAAATTGACAACCAAACATGATTTCATAACATTCTTTCAAAGTAGTAGCTACAGTACACATAAAGATCTGTGAATGTGGTCACATATTTTGCATAACTCTACATACTGTTCAAAGTGAACATTTATTTTGTAGGGGTGGGGGGGGGATGGGGCCAACAAAGGGTCACCATATAGGTTATTGCCTATAGCACCTGTTGACACCTCACAATGCAAACCTCAGTGACGAAGTCAGTCAGTCAGTCTGTCTATGCCTGCAATCCCATAAGCAGATGTAGTAACTACAAGACTTGAACCTATCCAGCAACGATAACCCTGCTAGGTTCTGAGATCTGATGTTTCCTTGTATTCTCTAAAAGCCACTTGGCTGATAAATTACATACAGTATGATTCATAGCCAAGCTACTAACCTCATAGAATTGTGAAACAGTCAACTCATCTTGTGCCTCTTACAAATTAATAAGGCCTGGATATCAAAACAGCACTTTACAAAAGAAATAAAAAACACATAACTCCTCTCCCCACTGCACTTTTCTTATTTTATAGACTCTTGTCCATGTTAAGTCCCTCATTCATACATACAGTAACTACCTTTTGAGGCCTAGCTTCATTATCTCTCTTCACAACTGTATCAAGGAAACACTACAGTACGCTGTTAAGCACTGTGAGTCATGCATTACACAAACAACAATAATTTGGGCTCCCATTGGGGGATACTAAACGTTTGGTAAAAATTGGGGGGAAATATATATGTATATAAATATAAATATATATGTATGTATATATGGGCCTTTACACAGTAAACCAACACGAAAATCAACACATGCAGTTTTCAGTATTGGAATTGGTATTTTCTTTGTTCTATTAGGATGAGTGTTAGTTATTTGAAGCAGAGAGATAGCATAGAAAGTTTCAACATCCTACTTGAATTTTGAAATTTTGGTCCATTGGAATCCTATGGGAAAAATAACGGGCGAACATTGACATACACCAGAAATATATAACGGTTGTAACACATTGACATACATCACATGGCTGACAATTTTTCATAAAGTTTAAAACATATATAGTCTTGGACATTTTCCTATGATGGCATATAGTCATACCTGCCACACAACCAAACGAGAGCAATAGGTGATGCATATCAGGCTTAGTAGCGCATGAAATAGGTAACGGTCGAACAGTATGTCAAT
>KN888127.1:9898-30676 GCA_000934455.1 Apostichopus parvimensis | reverse complement strand
ACTACATACTGACACCTGTTGGCATTCTGCAGAGTATCAGAAGTTGAAGAGGTTTTCCTTTCTTTTAAGATTATACTGTATTATAGTTGATTTATTTAGCAATAGGTTTATTGAGCATTCTTTAACAGAACATGAACTCAACAGTGAATTATGTCTTATATGCAAAAGAGTCGATGATTCATTTCCGACAGATACCAAGGGGTCAACAATTTAACAATGACCTTTAAAATAATAGTTTAGAAAAACACACCTTGATAGCTTGTAATAAGTTCTTTGGTTTACAAACAAAGTTTGTACATATTCTTTATTTTTGGAAAAAAGTCAATTTTAATTTTTTCATTCTTTGTAAAAGCTGAAAATTTGAGACTTGGAAAGAGTCATATTTTTATGATTGATAGCATGTTTCCTATCCGTCTCTTTAACAGTATCGCCTTCCAAAGAAATCTGACGATCCTGGTATTAAAGCCACAGGGCAAGACTGTACACATGAACACACTGTGAGCTGCTACTCCAGGGGGTATGATAATTGAAAGAGTTGTCCAGGGATCTAAGGAGACTGACCACACAACCAAATTTATTCCTCCAACAAACTGCCTCTTGAGGTTTTATGAGGAACAACTACTAAGTTATTATACCTCTCTTTTCCTTTCCTTTCCCAACATAGGCTATTTGGATCATGTCAATAAGAGGAAGTTCAGGTTGTTTGAGCAACGACCAGCAAACTTCCTTCCACATCTGTCTATGAACTTTTCACAGTGTCTCATTCCTACACATACCTGGAAGTATGTAACGACAGCTAACGACTGTACGGGTTCCTTGTTTTAATTTTTTAAATTGTTTTTCGGATCCTTTTTTGTTTTGTGTGTGTAACATATAATTAAACACTTGTCTCTCCTGAGTTGCACTGTAATAACTTTCATAATTTATATTAATAAAGGACAAAGACCATACAGTTTTCACTTTTGCTACATGATTGAAAACAATAACTGTAGGAAAACAAGTCAACCATGCAAAGTTTCCATTTGTTAAGCCTTTGGCACTGTCCTTAAAGGGAATGTCAAGTTGCAAAATATTAGGACTGAAGTTTTCACGGGCCGAAAGGCAACTTTTAAAAGCAGTTTTGGTTTGCAAACATAAGGACTTTACAATTCTTGTGTCGTTTGATAAGGTTAGTGTGTCTAGGAACATTGCAATCAAATTTACTTAAGTAGGAGCTTGTAATTTTCTTTACGATTCATGATTTGTTTTGTCTAATGAGGGAGTATATAACACAGTTTCAAATGAAAGAAAATAGGGAAATCATTTTAAAATAACTGACTGGGGAAATTGCCCTCAAATTTTGAAATAATAAAAAAAAAATATTTGGCAAGAATTCCATTTCCACACAGGAAACAGTAAACCTAACCAAAACAAGAAGGATCTTATGAGTTTATGAGGATATTAGAAGAAAATGTGCCATCTTAGCAATATATCAACAGTCAAATTCATTTAATTGTTTTGTGTTCTTTTTCCTTCCTTAGAACACAATTCTCTCTCCCACAACTTCCCCTTTCTTTGGCAGAGCATAAATTGGTTTTGCAAAATGAAACTTTATAGTACTTTAAACTTTTATAGTACTTTCAAATTTATGAGGACTCTATGAGCAAAACTAACTTGCCTTTGGTTGGATACTTTATGTTTGTCCCATGCAAATTTATGTTAAAGGTCAGCAAGTAGTCGGATCCCATTTTAAAAAGTACTCAGGAAAATGCAGCAAGATGGTGAAAAAAAGGAGCAAAGTTGACAAATTGCGACACAAACCAATGCAGAGAATTTCAACAGGAAACGAGGTCCTACTGTATGTATTTATATAGCTTTACAAGGTATTTATTTTAAGCATTTAGTGACTAGTAGAATTATAGAAACACTGGCCAATCAGAAAGATATTCCTGGCTTCTGGCCATGCGGAGTAATAACGACCCCTGCTGACAAGTTGGCTCACAGTGTGCAAGTGTTATGATATGCAGACAAAAAAACACAACAACATAGACCTGTGCAATGATGTGTATATAGTGTCAAAGACACAGAACAATTAAGACTGTCAAAATGTGATCATTAAATGGGGATTATATCCAGGAAATAATTTCTGGTTCAAACTTTGTGTGCTTTTGACGGCTCATAAAATTTGTCTTCAGGATGTAAATACTTTGGTTACTAAAATTCGCCCATTTTGTAATGCGATAACTTTTTGCATGTTATCCCCAGAAAGTGGAAACATCCAGGCCTGTTGTAGACTATTCAATGTACACATACAGTACAGTACATAGTCTTCCCTACATACAGTAATACCTACCTTCAAGTTTTACAGAGCTATTCTGACTTTTGAGTTTAAAAGCCATGTACAGAAAACTTTTCTTAAGACAAAAACATGCTATTATTACATTCATAGTCAATGATAAAAAAAAAGTTGCTCCCTAGACATTACCATTACCAAGATCCAATAATTCTTGCTGTTGGGCAATGATTTTTTTCTCTTTTATGTTGCAGAATTTATATTCTTAGCTAAAACTTTGAATCCAGGATGCAAGATCTGACATTTGTAAATTGTTAGAAAGATTGACATGATATCAGTCTGAACATATGACACAGGCTAGGTTAAATAACATAACCAGTTAGTCTTAGAATAAGATGTTACTTGTTAGTCTTAGATTTAAGATGGTACTTGGTAGCCTACGACACGGCCTACAGTAGGCTAGTTAACTGTGTAATTTATGTTAGGTCAGGCCTATAGTAAGTGTAGACCTATGTATATCGTTCCTCTCATCAAGCCCACCTGTCTCATTAGTATGCATGCATTGGGCTAACCATGTTACTGTGTCAGGATTATGACCATAATGATTTTCTGGTATTTAGGGCCTAGGCCCTATAGGCTAGGCAGTTTTGGCTTTGCTACTGCCATTGTGCTACAGGATCCTCCCTGAATCTGTTGCACTAACCTAGCCTTATGCCTAGTTAGCTTTGGGAATGATATCTGCCTAGTAATTATAGATGTGTATGTGTAATACTAGTACTAGTACACCATTCATTAGTTAACTCTGTACAGACTTGTGGTCAGCACCATCCTATTCCTATGAGCCTATACGTGAATTACAGTAGCCTATGTTGTTACTTGTTATATAGTAGACCTAATTTGTAGGCTAGCAAGTTTATAGTGAAACGCAACATAACTTACGCTCAACACAGTACAGAGAGCACATCCATCACTTCTTAAAAGAAACTTATGTAAGACCTAAACTGCAAACACAGGTTAAACGGGAAAGTACATGATAACAAACAGTTGAGATATATTCCAAGTTTTCGCATGAACTTACATGAGCAGGAACTGAAATGTTAATCCATTTGTCGAAAATATATCCTTGTAAGATGAAGGTATCTCTCGGTAGCCTGATTTTTCAATGGTCACACGGAAGTTGACTAGTAAAAACAATATGGCGAAATTGGGTGTTAAAGCGATGGCGCTGTGTATTATTCGCAGAACAATGTTAGAAAGAGCCATGCATACACGCATTGGAAATGTAATTGAAAACTTTATCGTGAAGCCACGTACCGGACAAGCTATCTCGACAAGGTTTACTTTTCGGATAAACTGAACCCGCAAGATCCACTCGGTAACTCACCTATAGATGCGTATTAAAGGGAAAGAAAGAATACGCGCGTTTAGAAAAGAGAATTTTCGTGTTAAAACATTCCAGAGCTGTCCATAACATTTTTATGCACATGATTATGGATGCTGGCTATTTTGAATACTTTAGTAGTGGTCAAAATGATTCCTCCAGTTTGCCATGAAAGGGCAAAATAGCAGTTCACCATCACCTGAGATTCCATCTCCCCCCACCCCCCCCCAAAAAAAAACTAGCTAAAACCAAACATCAAATTGTGTGTGGCAGTGGGTAGTCCTACTGACCTTATAAGCAACTGTCGACAGCACATTCGAATCGGGCGAATCGTTTGAATCCACTGAGAAAACAGTTATCTACCTTTAACTTAAGCAGACTGGGAACAGGCGTAGTGACGCCACGCCCCCAAGTTTGGAAGAAAGAAAACGCTTAAAGTTTTGCAAATACTTTCCTTAAGATAAATTAGACAAGTAAATTACTTTTTTTGGGTGGGGGGGGGGGTGAGGGGGTTACTTTGAGCCTGGCAGTAAAACACTCATTGTAAGTGACCATTGATTTTTAGCATATTAGGGATTAGTAAAATGGGCCATGACCTGTAACATGATCAGCAAGTTCGTTGCACACATGTGAACCTGGAAGAAACATGATGGGGATTCCTTTGGTTTCAGGTTTTATTCTAAGAATGGCTTGAGGCGGTGGGTTTGCGAGGTGTGGGGGTTAGTCAGGGGGTAAGGTGTTTGACAACAGGCACTATTAAAGCTGAAGAGCGGGAATGTGTACTTTCTGCACCCCTCTCCAGCTCCCATGTTTGGGGGGTCGGGGGGCTTGCACAATGAAAGCAGAATAACCAATCCAGACATTCTTTTCTGTGGAGTTTCTTTATGGGAATGTTTATTACTTGTTCATACCTGGAACACAAAGCCTTCACAGTCACTAACAAATACATATGCCATGCAACTTAACTCATGAATAATCATAATAAGACTTGATATAAGATTCAGATTTCTCTAATTATGAACAAGTTACCAATTTTATCATATTAATGTATAATATTTCATGCATTGTTACAGCAATGAAAATGTGTGAAATAGCTGATTATGAACAGTTTTTGTTAATGATGATTACGAAACCCAGTGAAAATCAAATATTTTTTTTATACAAATTAACCGTTGAAATTAATTAGTACTAATCATCGTGCACCCAGTTGGGACAATTTTGGTTTTGCCATTTGGTACTTTCTGTACTCATACTGACAGTATCAGCTGTATGATGATCATGTTTCTATATCAGATATAAGTTAGGTACTGTTTATACTGTCAGTACAAGTGCTTTGAAGCATGATATGACAGGACAGTATAGAGTGGTGTTAGTATTTGAAAATTGTCCCAAATGGCTGCATGTGAGATACTTCTTATAAGACATAGAGTACAGTAAAGTATATTTATGGTTGTTACTTGTGGCATGCCTTGTGCCATATGACATTAATATAACAATTTTTTTTAAATTTTTTATAAGAAGTAAATTTTATGGTTCAAAAGGAGTGGGGAAGGTGGGGGGTGGGGGGGATGGTGCAGTCAAAACTTGGTATATTATTTATTTTTTAATTTCTTTCTTTATTGAGTTGTATTTATCTGAGCCACATAAACTAAACCAACATATCCTACAAACACACATAACCTAACAAGGTACCAAAGTTACAGAAGCTGTGGTTATGAGAAGTCGCACAGTCCTTTCACTGTGGTTTTGTTAGAACTTCAAAGTACGAAAACTAGTTAAATAATAATCATGATAATTAATATTAATACTAATAATTTAAAAAAAAAAATTAATAATAATAATATTTTTAAAAAAATCGAAGGAATGCTAATGTGTATAATCAGGTATTAAAGAGAATACATTGCAGAAACGAATAATTTCAGAGGGTAAGCCACGAATAAAGCATATACACATACAAATAAGGTTTCAGAAACTTTTTGGTACGAAATTCGACAGAACTCTTGTGTGAATAAAACTACTCAGAAGAGAAAAGGACAACGAATAGTGATAGCACAGAAGAATGTAAACAATCAGGAATCTTCAAATTGAGACTTCTCTAACTTCAATTTTGCAACAGGTTCATTATCTTAGATAAATTTTGATGGCGGGTTGGAAAGTCGATATCTTTCTTTTCTGCATCAATTTCATCTTTGAACGGAATAAGATGAAGTAATATTTAATTCTAGAACTTCTCCACAATATTTCATAAACTTGAATTTTGCAATTTTTAATATTCGTTTAGGTCCCCAACCAATCCGACGCCATCATTTTCATGGTCCAAATCATAAAGTGTGAATACAAAATATTTTACTGAAGGCAAAAAAAACAAAATAATAAACTACTTGCATGTAATTGCAAAGACAACAAGGAAATATTTTCCCAACATAATCCATCTTTAGTACTCCTCTTTCTTCTCATAATTTTAATATTAAATAATATAGAATATTTTATGTTTTGCTGCTAAGTACCATAACACCATCAAACATTTTACAATCCCATTTTAATCATTTCCTTTCATGCATACCAGTAGGCAGAAGAAATTGTTTTGTTAAAATCCAATTTATGAGAGTAAAATATCATGCCATCAGTGAGTCCAATCAAGGCATACATCAACAAAATTGTAATGATCGTCCATAAAATCAATCTTTGAGACAACATAACTAAAAAAATTAAAAATCAATTTTACAAGCTCTAAACAATTTTTCTCAAAAAACAAAAACTAAAAACAGAAGATGAATAATCAAAATAGACATTGAAGGCAAAACTAACACAGAAGTTTAAAACTCTAAAAAACAAAAAAAAAAACAAAAATGAAGATTAAATACAAAACTACCACAAAATTACAACTATTATTTCTAATTCTATGGATATAATAACTTTCTGCTTTTTACCTATGTACAAAATAAAACCATTTTCTCCTTATCTTTTTTTTATATCAATCAGTTCTTAATGTTATTTCTTTAACTCTAACCTCCAGTTCAACACACACTTTAAAATTGCACTATTAATGTAAAAAGAATTGGTACAAAGGATGACAGGACCTACCCCCCTCGGAGACAACTTTGGTGCTCACGTGAATCTGTCCATTCTACTGATAATCATGACCGCCTACAATTTTTTTTCGAAATGAAATTTCTTATGATTATTATCATAGCTTACTAGAGCAGACGCGTTTGATAAAGTGAATCCATTTTGAAAGTAGAAATTTAATATCATGATAATAGCTACCAATATGACCTTGTGGTCACATGAATCCATGTCAAATAAGTGACCCAGCACTATGTTGGTTACCCAGGGCAACTATGTTGGTTACCCAGGGCAACTATGTTGATTACCCAGGGCAGCTAATGTTCCTCTGAATCTATTTGCAAGATATCACTTTCACTAAATATGAGTGTACTAGCCATAATGGGCAGTTCCACATCACATGCAATATTTCATTTTTGGGACTTTAAACTGTTGTAATATCTCTTAAAATAGTTTGTCACTTAAAGATGATTTAGCATATTTTTCTTATTTTTTTGGTGTTTTTATTTGGCCTCCTTCCTCAGCAGTTCATGAATCCGTTATCTATATAATTTAAAACTAACAAAAAAGTGACAAAATACAAAAACCAAAAAACAATAAAAAATATAATCAATGCTCCATTTTCAAGGGCTACACTGACTACAATTGACTTAGCATCAAACATCCAAAAGTTAAAAGTCATAAAACTTTATGACTAGCATTCAATGATTTCTATCTAAAGTAAACCATCACTGGCAAAAACCAAAAACAAGTTTCTTTGGTTGAAATGATAAGAATTATTCTGCTAAGGTATAATTCCAACATCTCAAAGATGAAACATTTAGGTAATTCTTGACCAAAAATCATTCCTTTTTTCTCATACACAATTCGATAAACGTGTCGACTCCTGATGATTTGGATGAAAACATTTAAATATTCTAATTTCGATTTTCAAACGGTCTTCACCAGATTAATAAATCGCTTTTCCAAATATCTTTCACAGAAATTTCATCCTGGATACAAAGTCATCTTTAGTCAGAAGTTCGCAGCCGTCCGGACAGACTAGTGAAAATATACCCCATCATGATTAAGAACTGTACAATCATTTTAAAGCCGTATGTCAAACAAATAACATAAGGAATGGCTGCATGCACCGGAACACTGGTAACAAACAAAACAAGGAAGGTGTTCACAATCTCTACTGTGACGCCCTCAACTTTGACATAGCAACCATTGTGGCGCCCTCAACTTTGACATAGCAACCATTGTTTATCACCTGGTAGGTGTCATGCAACATTTACATCATCCAGTGTCTTCTTGATCTTTCTGGTTATGGACCTCTAGGGCAAACTTGAGTTTCTTCAGAAGCCACTGTTAAAATCAAGGGATAGTGAGAAAAATGTTAAAGAACCAGAAAAGTAAGCATCTGACATTACAAATATACCTGTTTGAGTCCTATTTTGCTGTCTAAAAATGTCCATATGGTATGAGCTTTACCGACAAATCTTCTCTGATTTTCAGAATTTTCCTAAACTGGTGGGTTAGTTAATTCTTATAGTTAGGCAAATTTAGTTAGAGGGCAGCAGAGAAGAATTGAATGAATCTGTAAAGAAGGGGAACCAAACTCTGAAGTTCTGTGGGACGAGCAACTTTGGTGTAAAGAGGAAACCCAACTCCGAAAAAAAAAAAAAATTACCTCAAAACTCCCAGAGGTAAGAAAATCTTTGTGCAATATGTGCCAACAAAAAGACACATCATAATTAATACAAGGACACTTTTTAATGACAAAGGTGTAAGAGAACTTTTCATTAAAATAAAAAGAGGGGGAGGGCATTGCTAATTTATGAAAATAATAAAATAATGAATATTAAGATTTACCTTGCAGACCTCGGGATCTCCACAGTCGACTTCTCGAGTGATTTGCTTTGATCCTTCCTGTTACATGAAATATGGAAAAGGATCAGCAAATTATATCCAATTCTACGGAATTACATATAGCCAACACCAAAACTCTGCCATAGCAATGGTGACCTCACTAACTTAATGGATAAATGGAGTGTACACCGTTGAACATGTTCAGTGCTGGTATGTGTGTTACGATTGTTTCAATGCAAACATGATACTGCCAACTCAACCCCCCCCACCCCCACCCCCAGGGATAAATAGGTTGTATAAGATAGCATACACTCTGGTACGTGTGGTACGGTCTGTTTATTTGAAATGTAATATTGAATAAGACAAGCCATCATACGTCTCAATATTAAGAATGTAACTGGTATTGCAAGTGCATAAATTTGGTGAAAGTAGTGACAGGACCTCCCACAGTATTGACATAACATTAAAACATTGACCCAAAGTTTAAACAGTACAAGCCCTCCCAGCAAACTGTTCCATCATCCCAGGAAGCGGTTGATACATTTTTACAATTTACTCTCGAAAGATGAATACTTCCTTGGTTCTTACCCTAGCTGCATAGATAATCTTGTTGCTGTCCGCGATGGGCGTCCCAGAGAATTTGTCGAAGCTGTCACCTTGTTCTAGATCCCAGCCGCCCCACCATCGGCACTTCTCAACCACTAGGATGTGTCTGTTTGGAGAAATTCAAATGAACCATTTCAATGTAAGTTAGGAAGAAACAAACTCACTTTAGCCAAAGTATGATCCATTATATAGTAAATATACTTAAGAAAAAGAAAGTATTAAAAACATAATTTCTTTCCCAAAAGATTTGTAACTGCAAGTATGAATGGGTAAAATTAGCAATGCACCTTGGAGGGGAATGATTATAGTCTGTGGGAAAAATTGTGATGACTATACATGGGACAGCAAGACGTAACCCGTAGCAACTGATTTATATTAAGTTTAGCTTGTATTTCATTTAATGGTTCTAAAATGATGTTTTGAACATAATTGGCATGAAATTATGGCACTTGAGAAGTCAATACTGGTATGTCATAGTACCCAAGGCAATACTGGTACTTCATAGTACCCAAGTCACTACTGGTACTTAACCATACTCAAGTCAATACTGGTACTTCATAGTTCCCAAGTCACAACTGGTACTTCATAATACCCAAGTCACTATTGGTACTTCATAGTACCCAGGGCAATACTGGTACTTGATAGTTCACTAGTCACTACTGGTACTTAACCATACTCAAGTCAATAATGGTACTTCATAGCACACAAGTCAAATCATATACTGTACTTCACAGTGCCCAAATCCAAAACTGATACTTAAGTCAATATTCATGCTTATCAGTACTCATTCCAATTATCATAATCCTGCCAAAATAAATAGTTATAGATAGATAGATATATATTCAGCCACTGATCATAAAAATACAAAGGAAATTGGGTAAAAACAAGAGCTGAAAAGTCAAAAAATACAAAACTAAAAACAGATTCAAAATATAAATGGATACCAGGATAAAAATGTTGCTAAGACATTAAACAAACAGTGCTTAAAATACGTCAGAAACCCTAAAATTGGTAAAACATATAAATAAGCTCAAGATTACGAAAGATTGCACAATACATGGAAAAAACAGCAAGCTATGGAATAAGTGTAACAATCAATGAGTATGGTGAGCGTTGTGTGTCCTCACAGCGGAAGGTTAGTAACTAATCTCTTGGAACCCTTGAATGTAAGCAGTCTTTCCCAGAAGGTAAGAACGTGAAATAATTTTGTGCTGGATGGACATCATCCTTTAGTACATTATCAACTCGTTTCAGGACGCGCTCTTGGTAAAGTGAGTGAAATGCGTACTCAGTCAGGTTTCATATATAGTCGTTTGTACCCCTACTATGCGTCCACCCTTGAGGCAATGCGAGGATAAGAAACCTTGACGAGACACTAAAAACTGACCTGTTTGTTATGATGACTACATCTGGTGTGCTGTCGCTAGAAGTGGTTGCATGAGCAAAATAGATGTCTGTTTCGTAAAATCCTTTCCGTCTGATGTTGTGTAGAATGAGGTTACCTACAGCTTTGTAGGGAGAGTATAACTGCAAGCCCTGAACATTAACACCCTGGAAAATATAATTAAAAACAAAAGAAAAAAAAATTACAAAACAGGATCATTTTATTTTGTTTATTTCAATTAAATAATTCAAATCAAAGAGAGAAATAGACACTTAAAAGAAAAACTAATTTTCTACTGCAGAGCATGTGTATTCAACAAAACCAATAACAAAAATCATAATAAGAATGATAATAAGAACGATTACTAATAAGAACAATAATGATCATAAGAATGATAATGAGAATGATAATAATAATGATAATAAGAACAATAACAATGGCAACAATAAGAACAATAATAATAATAAGAATAATAATAACAAGAAAAAAAAAAAAATTAACACGCCCATATCCACCCGAAAGGGTGCTCAAGGCGCGGGAGAGAAAGAGAAAAAAGAAAGCAAAAACGAATGAGCAAAAGAATTATTGGTTAATATTCATGAATGCTTGACGCATAAGATGAGTTTTCAGAAGTATTTTGAACGTAGTGAGGGAAGCACAACATCTGAGTTCTAGTGGCAATCCATTCCAGGGGCGAGGAGCAGCTACTTCGAACGATCTGTCACCCCATGTGTAGGTAAATATACTATTACAGTCAGCCTGTGAAGAAGATCCTGCTAGAATCCAAATCTCACGTCCTCTAACTTTTATTTACAATTGAGCTACTTCATCAATTTTAAAATACCCCCCAAAATAAAAAAAATAAAAAAAGGAGAAAGAAACATATCAAAATCATTCTTCACCTGTGTGGGGCTTATAAACCTTGGAATTCGACATCTCGTAACTGGCATCTCATTCAAGTCTGTCGCCCTCTCTATTCCTTCCAGTACGATGGTCATGCCGTCTGCGACTCCACCGAACGGTTTGGTCACCAAACCCAAGACTCCTTTGCCGACCCCTTTGAAGAACCCCTTCAGACCCTCTTCCTGTGCTCCGTGGAGGGGACTGCTCACAATTCCAGTCAAACCCACAATGACACCCTAAGGAGTAACATAAAAAAAAAAAAAAATGATATTACCAAAGCTCTTTAACAAGTTTTTCTACACAGTTTATTGCATTGTATTAATGCATTTCACTATTAATCACTGGACCAAATTTCCTTTCCAAAGAATCAAGATAAAACTCAGAAAGTTTGAAATAATCAGCTTTTGTCATTAAGTTAGTGTTAGGCGTGGTTTGAGTGTGCTTGGTCAGACTAAGGATAAAAACTCCTTGACTTAATATGAAGTTTGTTGAATTGTCTAAAAGTATGGAATATTTGATATTTTTGAAAGGGAAAACTTCCGGTCATGAAATTTTGCTTTTGCTTTGGTGACAAATCGACGATGATGATGTAATGATTTGAGGGAAATATTTTGCTTCGATATCTGTCACTCTGCTTTAGCTAGTTACATTCATTACAATTTATTTTATACTTTAAACATTTCATATCTGTACACAAGCAAAACAGAATCACCAACAGGACCTATAAGTATGTGTGATTGTAGCCTAATGATGCAGAAAAATATCAAATCTATACAAATCTACCTAGGGCCTATTTCTTTGAGGAAAAATAAGAAAACAGTCCTTCAACCTTCAACTTTTGGTCATTGTTTGAACATACCATCACAAAGCCCTGTCCAGCGTAGAGGAGATGTTTGGGCAAGCTGTCCGGGTGACGCTGCAGGCGACGTATCCTCGCCTGCAGAAAGATAATCGATCGATAGAAATTGATCCATAGGCACAATAAACAATCAAAAACTGATATTGCTGCAGAAGAAGATTACCCAAGACTTTCATTATGATCTCATAAGATCTCAAAAGGCTATTAATAAAGCACTCTGAATTGTCACTTCAAACTTCTATCAGCATTTTTTAACTTGTTTTAATTATGAAAGTTGTGGTGAGTGCTCACAAATCTACAAAACTTTCACATATGTCCATATTTTTTTATATTATACAAATTTTTCACACATACTCACCTGCACATATAATCCGTTTACTTTTAATAACAGTGTGACGAGCACGGATAGCTTACTTTAGTATTTTACGATCTAACCCTTCGACATACTCGGCTACCTTCGTCGGTTCGCATGGGTAACAAAGGTAACGTATGCGATGTTACCTTTATGGTTACCTATCACACACATATTCATCTTCATCATCATTAACTCACCTTCTGATAATCTTCGTCAAATGAGATGAAAGCTAAAGCCCGGCCGACGGTACCGCTGAGACCACTCAGGGTATCGGCAACGCCACCTTGTGAGGGGAAATGAAACACAGAATACATTAACCGTTGAACGATAAGTGAAACAGATGGTTACATGGACCATGTTAATCCCATGACAGTTATATACCAAATAACTGTTACTGACAAATTTCTCTTAAAGGGTGTGAAGACTCGCGCAAAAAGAAACGTCTAATGCCGGTAATCTGACCTATAGTTTCAAATGAGGTGTAACAGAAGTGTTAGACACCACCATCGATCACAGAAAATACACACACAGCTTGCTACCGTCGGTAATTAGACACTAGTGTACAGTCAGTACATACAGCTTTGGTCAATACCCACAGCACAGTGTACAAACGATACAGCGATGGACATCTCAGGTCCAGCTAAGATAACAAGGTATCACGTTTCATTACTGTCTGCATTTTGTAGCGACAAGAGAAAAACTTCACTTGCAAGCAACGGGAAGTTAACTTTTTTCAGAGCGCGGCACGCAGGGTTTGGGGCGAGTCTTCAATACCTTTAACCGTTCAACGATGAGTGAAACAGATGGTTATATTGGACCATTTTAATCCCATTGACAGCTTAACAAATGCCTTCAGTGTATACCAAATAACTGTTACTGACAAATTTCTCTTAAGCAGGAAAACATCCATCAAGTAGCTTGTTTAAGTTTTCAATGTAGTATAAGCTGCTTCAAATAACCCGACAATGGTATCACTCATCGGTATAATAACCAGAGAAGTTTGAGTTGAAACAAAGCTGCATTTAGCCATATTTTTGTTATGATAAGAAATATTCTATAATGATGTGTCACAGTTTTCCCCTCTTACATTCAAATCATATTACAATATTGTAACAATAAAAATCACACATTTTTGAGCTGGGCCAAAAAACAAATGTTTACTAAAAATACAGCCAAATTTTACTTTGCAAAGTTCGTGGCTGCAAACTTTGAAATGCATTGTCCGCTTCTGATTAATTTGACATATCCACAGCAATTAATACTCTGCTGCAGTTAAAGATAAATTTATTTCCAAAAGGAACCTGCATTTTGTTTGTCATCTTCAGATCAAATTTTACAACAGAATTTGGGATTATTTTGATATAATGGGAGCAGATCCTAATTTCGATATCTATATTGCAATATCCCAAGATAAACTATATACAGGATATGATGGTAAAACTATTTAATTGTGGTTGCCTCTAACAAGATATTAGCTTATGCGGAATAAAGAGAATGTGGGTTAAACATTTGCAGGCTACCCATGTCAAAGTTCCAGATGATGTCAAACTTCCACTCACCTACTGTATGTCCTAAAAGACTCTGCACTCCTTTAGCCAACCCCTCCGCAAACTCCCCTGGTCCCTGGATTAGACCCTACAAGATCAAGAATATTTGCATGACAATAGACAACCTTAAAAACTTACTAATATTGATACTGTTTCATATATTTGATCCATTCCTCAATTCAAAACTTCATAAGGAAAATATAAGATTAATTGTATCAAATAAAATATCTGAAATGAATTACAAATTTATGAAGGAAAAAGAGGTGGATTGTTGGTTATCTTTGCTGTGAAGCAATAGATGCAGATGGTTTCCATTCTGCCTCTACTGGGGGATTTCAGTTTTACCATAAAGGAACATGCCAGATATTTACAGCATAACCAACTAGGCTACGGACACTGACTGTCAGTCCAGAGGTTGAATACCAGTCAAGAAGGTCATTAATCCACTGCCGACTTTTGTCTACTGCATCGAACATTGCTAGCCCTGTTTTTGACGACATATCTCAGTTAGGAGGGACTAACATTTTGATCATAACAGGATCTTCTTCGGGCGGGCTAACTAATGCAGATTAAAAATATCACATCTTCTTATTTAATACCACAAAATTCTACTTAATCGCGAGAGAAAGATTCACCTGAACACCTCCCAAAGTCACAATTCAGCTATAATTTGTTCAAACATTTTCCCCTCCCATAAATGTCACACATTTTTAACAATCCCGAGTAACTCTCACCAAGTAAGGCTCATAGAAGAAGTCACTTATGCCTTCCTTGACATCTCTGAAGAGACCGTAGGGATTTCCGAGGACGTCTAGACCGAGAATGAAGACGTAGGCCTGCTTAACTGCCTGGGATACATAGTGATCCTGTACGTCAGCTAACAACTGGCTCTGTGTCACCAGGATGTTGGTTCTCTCAAAGTACGCCAATCTGAAACACGATTGAATGACATAACGCATTTTTCTCAGTAAAGACAAGAAACAAAATTTGCTCCACATGTCTCAGGGTGAATGCTGATTGGTATTGTGCAGGGGTAGACAAACCAACTCTGTTGCTCTTACAATTGAAATGTGTATTTGAAAGAAAGAGGACTTGCAAAAACAGATGGTGTTTGGGACCGAGAACCAATCCTGAGCAGGTACAATATGATACAAACATCACAGGTATACATGTCATCAAGAAAAAAAATGACATGAAATTTTTTGTATTTTGTGGGGACAAAAAGCATATTTTGTATTGGAATCAAACATCTATCTATAAATATAATATATATAAATATAAAAAAAATCCCTGGTAATCAAATCACCTTTTACGCTTGGTGACCCCAGTTTTTGCCTTCATAATGTTGTGACCTGTGGAGGAGGTCTATGGGGAGGAGGAGGAGGTGTGGGGCCACCCACCCCTTTAAGAAATTTTAATATGACTAAAAAGGATGCTTAGTTGCACAATGGTATTACAGTTTCCAAACTCTTGAAGCAATCTATATTCAGAATTTTTCCACTTTTCTTCCCACAAATAACTGCAAAAGTATTTCCATCCAAATTTTTGTTGGCGACCCTCATAATTTTTTTGGGTGATCTTAAAAAAGGTTTGCGACACCACACTTTAATTACCAGGGGTCTAACTGATACAAAAATGCTACCGAACACATTTTTAATACAGAAGCTGCTCTCAGAATTAATTTCCTCCTTTCAGAAATATTTTCTATGTGAAGAGCTCCATCCGTACAGCATGCTACATGCTACATGCTTGTATCTATGAACTGAAATAAAGATTGACTCACTTAAGTTCTACTTCGCTGACCTCTGTCAGCGTAGAGCCGATCGAATCCAAGAAAAACTTCAAGAGTCCATTTGTCGTCTTAGGGTTCACTAGATGGGGCTGACCGGCCAATGAGAAACTGACCACACACTAAAATGGAGGAGAAATTGACGAGAAAGTAAAATCGTGATTCATTAACTGACCATCGACCGCATGATATTGCAAGACACTATCCTTCCAATCTGAGAGTAAAATTCACAATTTTGTCCAAAACCTCTCCTCTTTACTTATACAACTCGACACATTTAAATCACCAACATTTCCCCCCACTTATAACTTTTTTAGCCTCTTTTGAAGTAATTTTACCTTTAAGGGTGAGAGGTGAAGATACTCAAAGAACATCTTAGTCATTGTGTTGTCTGTGGTGGAAGTCTCTCTCAGTGAAGTCTGGATGAAAAATAGATCAGCATGGAGTGAAACAATCTAAAGAGGAAGAGGGAAAAAAGGCGAAAAGTGTGACCATCCTTTAAATTTTTAATTTCCCCGTTAATGAATATGTAAATCCAGCAATCAAGGAACTGTCCACAAGCTACTAAACTAACTTCTTTTCTTCCCTGTACAATGTGCTTACTGACCTTATATCCTTCTGATCTAAAGCCAGGACATCAAGATATAATCTTGCATATTATTATGGACGAACTTAATTCAAATACATGAACAAATCAAATATAAAAAAAAGTAAATAAAAAAAAACAGTAATCTAGAGATTTTAAGGACTTAATAGTTAATCTTAAACTAGTGCATGTGGGCAAATAAACCACATTTAAGAAGGCAACATATCTTTGCTATGGTACAAGAGCTAATATTAAGTCACCTAGGACTCATTTTAGCTCAGAAATATAGAAAAATGCCCCCCCCCCCAACCAAAAAAAATTACGGTGGTTACTATTGTAACTTAGTCAGACTTTTAGATAAAATATATTAATATATCTGGTTTAGAGAAATTTTTAAAATCTAGAGAATGTCTTGTTGAGGGATGCATATGCTTACTTCTTCTTCTTCGTGTTTGAGATTGGAGAAAATATCCAGGACCGACCTGAGGAACCCATCGTCCACCCTGATACTGGACTCTTGGATTAGAACCTTTAGATATCTGTAGGATGCAGAAGGAAAATAAAATTGTTTACAAATTTGTCTATTTTCCTCTTTTTGTGTGTTCAAGTCAAACATATATTAGTAAGAGCAGGAATGGAGACTTTATTCCTGATCTAAGAACCATATTTTTAATTTCAAACTGTTGACGGGTGATCCAAATACAGGATGGACACAAGGAAATCCATCACCCATCCTGATTCATCGGCTAAAATCTTTCTGGCATCTATTGTGGGCACTGACTATCACAACTAATGAGACATTTTGTGCTTTGTGTACCTGCAAGGCAGCTAGGGCATACAACCAATACAACCACTTTGTTTTTAATTTGTCGAGTCAGTGGACGACTCCCTTCTCAGGTGAGAGGGGTTGGCAAATCAAATAGACCGGTGCTGTGGCCGAGTGGATAAAGGCGGTGACATTTGAAGCAATTAGGTTTACCAATCGGGAGGTTCCAGGTCATAGTGAGGTGGGTTTTTCATCCACGATCAATCTACGGTTTTCCCATCTGAAATGACTCTCTTAATTGAAAGGATTCCAAATTTGAGTGAAAATGTTGAACTGGAAGCCACCCGACGTGTAAGTTGTAATCCATAAGCCCTTGCGGGTTTCTCCCACATTTGTGGTCGCTTGAGCATAGTTAACCCAACTGCTGATTATTAAATAGCGATGCAAGACAGAAAGAAATTTGGACTCACTTGATTGTATCCAGGCCAGCCTCCGGAATATTCTTCCTGAGTAGCGACATCTCGATAAAGGGTTTTGGACCCGTTTTCTTGAGAACCTCACTAGGGAGTGGATTCACGTTCATCACGGTGGGGAAGTAAGCGTCGAACAGCTGGTTGTCAATCTACGAAAAAAACGCAGGAAAATATTTATTCTAAGGATATTGATGTTAAAACCTATCGAGGCATCGTGACATTTTTTTCTCCTTTTATGTTCCTTGCATACAAAAGGAAAATGTTTAACACAGATGACAGAAAGAGATACATTTCAAAGAAGCTTTCAGATTAGTTCCTCTTTCTGACAAGTCTTTTGAGTGCTTGAAAATCATTACGAGAGAAAGATGGAATATCTGAAGATGCTGCAGTTTCCAGAGGCTTTGTCTCCATCACCCCCTAGCCAGCAACTGTCTAACCCCCCCCCCCCCCCCCCCCCCCCCCCCCCCCCCCCCCCCCCCCCCCCCCCCCCCCAATGAGAACTACCCTACTTACCATTCTGTATTGGCCTGTTTCCACAAGTTTTTTCTTGATCTGATTCTATCATGGTTTCTTCTACATCAAATTTTGCAAATCTTACTCATACCTATTGTTTTAATTTCTTCTCAAGATTTGATTATGATTTCCAGTGTTCTAATATTAAGGCTACTTTAACTGTCCATACCTGTATCTTATGCAGTTTGACATGAACACTCGTGAAATGGTCGGACTGTCTGATATGAAGCCAGAGTCCGGGGTTGTACGTCCTTCTGAGAGGACCGGCTACTGGCTTACTGATCACATTGGATTTAAAGTCAGCCTAAGATAAAGAAAGAAATACATATAATGTCACAAACAAGTGAAGACTATTAACATTTAATTAATAGAGATCTTTTGATGGATCCTGCCAGCGAGTACAATCACCCTCTTTAGCCACTGCTCCCCCCCCTACTCAAGATACAAGGAAAAAGTCACTCCAGAAGATTGATAACATGTAATAGATCTGTTGGTTGGTGGATCCCTCCAACAAGTACAATGACACCCCACCCCCCTCTCCACCCAGATAAAAGGAAACAATTACCCATGAAGACTGACTGACCTCCGAATGCCCCTTCTCCCGGCATTGTACTCATGGTACCCAGGACTTACCTCCAATGCCCCTTCTATCTCCACTGTTTCCTCTCCCTGTTTAAATCTATCTTCCAGGAGACCAGACAGTTCCATCGTCAGTGCTTTCCATTTATCTGGTTTAGTTTCAACTTCCCACTTGGCTGGACTGCTGAACAAGCTGATGTATGCAACCTCCTCGTAATGAGCATTAATAAGTGACAAACCAACGCCATTTATGCTGGCAAATAACTCCAGTTTAGCCTGTTCTGAGACGTAGGCCTGTAAGGTCAAAAAACATAAAACCTCAAAAAGTTAGTTACACTAGCAACGTGACCCAAACAGTATAAACCTAACAGAACGTTATCATTTAAGGGTGTGCTTAATAGAGCAATTTTTACCGACACTGGTCTTAGATTAGTCTCACTTGAAACTTTAGCAGACTGTGAGAGGATTCCAGAAAGGAAAAATCCAGAATATTAACTTCCTCATTTCAAGCCGGAACAGATTGGTACATGTGCCAATTGAAGGCTTACCTGAGTAGCCAATCTGGCTATTTTGGCGCTCTGAGTAACCATGAAGACTCTTTGTAGACCGTCCATGTAAGACACCCAGAACACGTTGGTTCTCTCCTTCCTGGCCATGAGAGGATGCTCAATAACTCCATCAACCTCGGATTTATCCTCCTCTGAAAAAAATGCAAAAACAGAGACAGAGATATTAAAAATATCCTACTTTTTTACTAAAGAAAAGAAGAAGAAACTTTCGAAAAAGTTTACCAAGAAAGCTGCGACTGCTTCCTTTTAATGGGTTACAAATTCAAGCTGGAGAAGTTTGGTTGTTCGCAACTACTGTAAGAGATCTTACTTTGGTTAAAATAAAAAATTAAATGGAAACTCCTTTATACTAATTTTGCGTTAAACTTGACTAACGCACCAATACACCTATGGTGACTTGAATGTGAATACTTTCATTTTTCTCAAATATATTATTAATGTCTTTGATTTCAATAAAACAGAACCAGGGTACCCATGTGATTGTTTATTAATTGAAAGTTTGAGCTTCATTAAAAAACAAACAAAAAAAAACACCAAATCAGCCAAACCTTTACTATTAATTACATGACCATACATAATATTACATTACTTTACATTACATTACAAGATATTATATTACATTTACATTACTTACATTACATGACATTGCATTATATTATATTATATTACAGTACATTACATTACATGACATTATATTACATTACTTACATTACATGACATTACATGACAGTACATGATATTACATTACATTTACATTACATTTACACTACACTACATTACATTACATGACATTACAATGCATTATATTTATATTATATTATATTACAGTACATTATATTACATTTATATTACATTAACATTACATTACATTGCATTATATTACAGTACAGTACATTACATTACATTACATTTACAACCTACTACATGTCTACATTACCTACCTTCGTCTGTGCTGTATACGCTGGCATCATCTCCTTCTACGTACAGGCCATCTCCAGGTAACATGCTCCGATGGATGCTATCCATACTAATCACGACCTTACCCCAAGAATCCTGCAGAAAGAAGAACATTTTACAGTTTAGTTTCATACTGTGACTTCTTCATTCATGTATGTGAAAACATGTTATGAAAGTTTCTCTTGAAACATGTGCTTTTTACTCTCCCCATTTCAGGATAAAAAAGTACAATCACCCTCTTTAGCCACTGCTCCCCCCCCTACTCAAGATACAAGGAAAAAGTCACTCCAGAAGATTGATAACATGTAATAGATCTGTT
>KN888126.1:15116-38137 GCA_000934455.1 Apostichopus parvimensis | reverse complement strand
TTGCATGTTGTTGAGTGTCATCCAGGGTTTACCCTGCTGTTGATACGAAGTCAACAGAACACGATTTGGATGACAGCTAACAGTTAAGCCTGCACGCAATATTTTTTTTCGTAGTACAGCGAGGGGAAAGTCATGAATTATTCATACATTTTAATAAATATTCAGATTACTTGTTTCTCAGCCACGTAAAGCAATAGCGAACAACTAAACGTTATGTGGGCTACTACTTGTACATGATGTGTAATAAAGTTCGTATTTTGTATGGTGTGACGATATGATTGGTAAGTACTGTGTGTAATTAGTAAAAATGTTGTATGGTGAAGCGAGTATCGACGAGCAGATTTTTGAGGCTCATAATTCCCTTGACCAGTCACAGTGAAGAATGCATGGGTCTGGAAAGTACACAAAGAAAAGCGAAGTGGACATGATGCGAATTCCCCTTGGTTTTGGTGTCAGTGATTGATAGTGGAGGGGTGTAAAGAGGCATTATTAGCCCACTAACTTGTAATTGTGACGATTGGACGTAGCTAACCGTAGGGTCGTAGCTAATCGGACTAGGAAATGGAAAGACAAAAAGTAAAAATTAGACTGAACAAGAGCCACACTATAGTTAGTAAAGTAAGAAAGTAAAAAGTACACTCATGCCTATACCTCCAAGTCAGCCAAGGCACTGACATTCTCGTAGGAATCTTCATTTGAACAGAAACACGAGGTTACGGTCATGTTTTTCCTATAAAAATACGTTCAACATAATCGCATGTACAACGATGGAAAAAACTTTCTGCCAATGATTCAGTGTACGTGATCACGAGCTTGCGCAAAGTTGTACAACAGCGCTGTTCGCTGTTACAAGTGAAAAATTCATTTCTGCTCAACAGGAAATTTCACCAAATTTCTGTTAGATCATGAATAATTCATGACTTTCCCCTCGCTGTACTACGAAAAAAAATATCGCAGCCTGCACAGGGATGCCGACGTCATCAATTTAGCATAAAAGAGGCATTCCGTAGAATTTTCCTGAGGAAATTCGCAAGAAAACACCAAACGAAGTTAGATCTACGTATTAATCATTTTACTTGTTTTGAAATAGATATATAAGTAGTAATAGCCTAGGTATAAACTTCTAAATATATGGTGTTATGTATGTATCCGTATTAAAGGCCGTTACTTATAAAAATGTGTCGAAATGGCTAGAGGTCAAAGAGTATTTGTAAGGAAAGTTTGAAATTGGTGAAGAGCAAAAGTTATTTGATGTAAATATTTAAAGGTCAAAGTCTTAAGCAAAAACACGTTAACGCAATCACTTGTAAACGCATGATTAAATGAACTTCATATAGTCAGTGACCATTTTGTTTTCTGTGCAAATCAAAGATGATTTGTGTTAAAAAAATCAGTCTTAAAACTTTGCGGTAAACACATATACGGTACTCTCTGAAAGCAAAACATGATTGAACTTGTTACTTTATCTGTTAGTTCACAGTAAAGTAAGAGCTTTGCTGCTCACTTGAAGTCAATGACGGTCAGCATTTATTAATGTGTATTTTATCACCATGAAACACAACATGTTAAATCGATAAAATTGATAATCATAATAAATTGATGGGTGTTGTGCAAATAGCTGATTGCTATAGGTTCATGTTAGTACTGAGTAACTATTCATTTGTTTGCAATATGTTGAAAATCTATTCGACAAATTTCTACATTTGGTTGGTTTACAAGTGAATCCCCCCCCCCCCAACACACACACAACCCAAAATTTCTGATATATAGATTGTTAGCACAGGAATGTGAAAATTCAACCATTTGCAACACATAGTAACGTTACCCTGCGTGTGTCATTCCATATTACATATACGCGAATCACGAACACAAGGTTTGAATTCGATATTGTATGGATCTGAATCGAGTATACGAATACTGTGTACACAAAAAAAAAACCTTGGACAAATTTAATGTAGGGCTATGCGTACGTGACAACGACAGCGTTATGAGACGGGGAATTCCCCGGTTATATTGCGAAATTCATAACGAGTATTGTTTACACGTAGTGTGTACACTGGGCGTTAGTGCAAAGGCAAAGTACCAGTGTGTGCGAGGATAATGTTCTCCTTCAATTGTCGTACAGCGTTCGCTATGGTGTGACGTGCTCCTGACAGATGTTAGTGGAAATGTTTTCATATTCCCGTTTTTCTTCTTCAAGGCGGATTGTGTAATCTACGAAAATTCGTAGGAGGCAACCGAGAAAAGAGATGTGAAAGTTAGCTGCGTTACAGACTACAAGATTGCGTGATTGAAACGTCATGTGAGTATCAAACAGTGTAGCATAATTATAGGTCTATACATTGTCGTAACAGCGTGTGAAGCTAAACTACATTTTCATTAGGTTATGATTCGCATTCGAACAAAATACAACCTTCATCTTCCATAAATTTAAACGTTTCCATTTTGAGAAGAAACTTAGAAATAAAATGCCTTGCCATCACCCTTCCTTTGCAGCTACCGGAATGAAATGTAATTAATTAATATTATTTAATGTTTGTTAAGTTTGTTAAGTTATAGGCTTACTGGTTTCTACATGTGTTGGTCCTTCATTTATTGCTATCAAATTTATAACGACCTTGTATATATGTATATATATATATATATATATATATTAAGACAAGCGTTATGACAACTTGTAAAGTAATAGAAAGCGAACTGTTTGGTGATAGGCATTACTAATTGAAAAGTTCTGGATGTGTGCTGCAACGAAACAACAGCAAATAACCATTCCTATGAATTTTCGTCACGGCATTTTATTGTTTACCTAAGGTCAAAGTTGGGTTGTCAGACAGGATTACGCACGGTTTTATAAACAGTTGTAGTCTGTGCGTGCCAAAATCACTAACACTGGTTACTGGAGCGGAAGGAAAACTTGCTTTACGTGAATCCACAATAACCAGGGTGTACTCATGCAAACTTATGCAAATGATGAGGAAATACTCGTTAGGAAATAAATGATAATTGGAGATTTTATTTCCTCATTATTTTGTAACCACAATCATATTTTAATTTTCCTGATTAAAGTGAAAGGGTTATTTTTTTTCTTCAAAATACATCATTGTGTAAATTGTGATGATATTCGTTCGTATCCAAATATTTTTATCTCATGTTAAGAAAAAAAATGTTGTTTTTTTTTGTCTTTCTTGCAGCCTGGTCTGTATAAGCAGGTATCTCTCAAGTTTTATGAATATCCAACTTAATTTTGCCGCCTGAAGAATACGTAAGTATGTTTCTGTTGTTCCTATCTTTATTTTTGTTGATTCTAATTTGAATGTAAAGAAAGTTGATAAATATTTAAACCTATCACAATTTCTGATGGTATACAGTATCAAACGATATAACGTATATAGGAAAGTAATGACCTAAATCTATCAGTTGTTGTGTTAGCCTGTAATGATATTTGATCATGCGATTGTAACAGCACATAGTCATAACGATTGTACAAATATAACCAAATTGTTCATAAAAATACGGAATGAATAATGTTAACTTTTACTCATATTTCCTTAGTAGTTCCAAATTGATTTGATAAGAAAAGTGTGTCATTGATTTATTTTATAAATCATAAGATTAACGGACATCATCGTTAATATACATGATATTGACAAGAACATTCGCCATTGGAATGGCTGTATATATCATATGAAGTACATATATTAAAAGAAATCCCCTACCGAACTTTACATGAAAACCAAAGTGAAACGGTCCACGGATAAACCTAATCAAGGGTAATAAAGGTTAAGTTTATTTGTTTGTAACTCGTGAGATGGTACGTGTCTAACGTGCTGTATGATCAGTTCTTCAAAGGTTCAAAAAGCCAAAAAACAAAAAACAAAACAAGTACTTACCTAACTGTTATCATTCCTGGTTGAATTTCTATGACAATTTTAAGTTTTGGGAAATAACCTTCGTAACAAGTGAGGGTTGTCAGTTTCAGTTACTGGGTTATTTAGTGCAACACAAAAATTGGTAAAAAATTGGAAAACATACGACTCTTATGGTCTCGTGTGACAAGTTAACAAAATATCACAAATTGGTCACGTACAAATGTTGAGGAGTGTCATCCCTACGTTGATATACAGTTAAGCAATGTATTTGGGTTGAGTTATTAGATTTTATAAAACACAATTGATTAACATTAAGTCCTGCACCTAGGAGCAAACTTCATCGTCTCTGAAGCCTTAAAGGAGCATTCGATAATGTTTAATATATTTTAAAGGTGAATATCTTAAAAGCTATTATAGAAACATTAGAAATACTCTATTTTTGTATTCCTTACCGAAAGGAATATGAATATATGCGGTGGTTATTGTGTGGGGGTGTGTATGGTGCATCGGCTTTTGCACACGGTAACTTCATGGTGTATAAACTTCATACTTGGTATATGGATCTCTCTTATTCAGTACAAGAACCTTACTCTTTCCTATGGAAGTCAAAGTTTATCTGATTTCAACATTAGTCAAAAGCTTAAAACCTTGTAAACACGATAACTTCAAAAGTACATCTTTGTTGTACTTCATACTAACTATGATCCAGCTTGGTTAGTACAAAAATCATATTGAAATTGTCAAAGATGTCAAAGGTCAAATGAGGTCACCAGGCAAAAAGTCTGAAATAGTTGTAAGAAAAATAACTCAAAACTTAAAGCTACAATTAATCTGTTGGTTCACCGATGATTTTCTTTTGCTGAACGTAGTATGGTCAACTTCAGCTCAGTTTATTTTGTGAAGGGGCTCAATATACACTACATCTTAAGTAATCTTCAACAATACATAGCCAAGAAAAATTGATATTCTTGTTTTGGATGTTTTAAATACACTCATGGGGCCATTATAAGTTTTCACAGTCTGAGGTTGAAGGCGTCAGCGGGTTAACTCAAACCCTTTCAAATCGGCCTTATACGTTATGATTTATACTAGATTATTTTGGCTTTATCTTCTAGTAGTTGTGGAAATATTTCACAGTGAATAAACGATGTCATGTTACTATCATTCAATCATAACATTTATTAAACGGGTGGCTGAAGGCAGATCTGATTTTCTAGCTCACAGTTGGTTAAAGAAAATGTCCATTGGACTATATGTATAGCATCTGCGTCTATATTTCACATTGGAAGACTATTCTCTCAGCTTATGGAAATATTTTGTTTAAAAATTCTGTATTAAAAATCCATATTAGTGAATCATTGGTTTATGTTCACATAGTGCTAGAAATAAGAGTTGGAAATCTGTGATGGTTTTCACTTAATTCTTGGACAAATTTAACTCACATGCTCTACATTAGTCAGATAGTTCAGTGTAATTCAGTGAAATTTCAAGGAATCACAAGTCGCTGAAGCTTTCTGGTTCTATTTTTTCTTGAACTGTTACATACTGAGCGAGAATTAAATTCTACCTAAAGTCACCCATCGTGATCTGTATTATCCGGATTTTGTTAAATCCAAACCCGATTCCTCAATCAACATGTAGTATCATTAAACTTATATATTTAATGTGAATTGTCACTTTTATAACATTCTCAGATTCTAGCGTTGTATGCAACTAATTTCACCATACTTTCTGATTGAATTATGTATCACGTTGAAAGTATTTCTACATTAGTGTTTTACATCGATTTACTTGTTATCAAAATGATTGATTGGTTGATTGCTTCATTGATTGTTTGGTTGATAATTAATTGATTCCTTGAACAATTAATTCATTCATTGTCAACTTGACCGATTTCTTGGTTGTTCTCAGGCTTGCTCTCAGTATTGGTTAATGTATCTAATATTTGATTAATCTCTACAGGTCATTGAACTTCTGGCGGGGATTCGCATTGAAGTTTGTGTCTTTAAACATTCGAAAACAAGGCTAAGAAGAAGTAGACGCATGGGATCATCCATCTCGATATACGATTATCTCAAGGTTACGTCAAGGTGTTAGTTATTTCGAAGTTTCATTTATTATTTAATGTAGTAACAGTGAATGAGTAAAATGTCTGACAAATACGAGACATTACTAAACAAAGAGTTGACTTTAAGAGGTTTGTATGTTAATCAAAGTGATTGTAGTGGCGTGGTTAAACCAAGAGGTGCCCTTGCTAAATTGTCTGTGCACGAAGGTAAACCTTTCGAACCTAAGGAGATATCAGAGACCAGAGTTTTCTTTGACAAACAATCTGAAAACCTGTTCTTGTCACTTTGTTCACAAGGTTACGAAAATCTTCCAAGTGAAGTTTCGACACATGCATTTTCTGATATCCCTGACAATGTCCAATATATATCAAAAGTGAAGCACACGTGGTATCTCGCGAAGAGTCTGGAAAGAATCAACGGTGATTGCAGTATCAAACTCACAGATGATGCTATTGAATCTCTTCAGAATATCACAGTTTGTTTGAGTTCTTCAGATGAATATGCAACAAACGCTGAAGCCAATGACCTTATCATAGACTTTTTTAATACTTTCGGCTCCCATGTACCTAATGGACCATTTGTAGTTGGTGGACGTTCCGTTGAAATCATTCACACTTCTGACACCAAACTTGAGAAAGCAACGATTCTGAGACTTTTAGAAGAAGAATTTGCTACAACTGATGGGGAAGAAGTTAGTACATCGTTTGCTGGTGGAGAGTCACATATTGTACGTTTAAAAGCCGAAGGTAAAGATACAGAGCTTATCGAGTTCCATCGACAAGTTCAGTTGTTTGGGGGACAGCAAGATGAATGCGTAGAGTTTTTAGATTGGAAGAGATGTTTGCAGATAAGTTCTCTTGTGATAAGTGGTGCCTTGTCACTACCGAACACTATACCTGTTTGGGAGGTTATAAAGCCCCAACAAGGAAACTTGAAGGACTCAAATGAAAAGTTGCGCGACGCCCTAAGCAATGTGTGGATGGCAACAAACAGTTCCTCTGACAAAACTGAGGAGGAGCAGGATGAAGGGAGCGACGCATACGAAACAGCAAGTGACGATGATACTGTTTCACCACAAGACTCGACCAACCAATCCCATTGTGGCGGGACATTTAGCGCTAAGCTTCCTGATCTGTTTGCAAAACTGGGACTAACAGGAGAGCCTCATAGTTTTTGTGAAGCATTAGTTCTACGGAAATGTGTCATGCAAGATGCAAATTTCGGTCAAGACGTGTTCTGGAGGTATGTGAGGTATATCTCATCATTAGATTACAGAGGACGCAGATGCCTGGAACTTCCCGCTGACGTTTCGTCTCAAGACACCTTAGGTGGAGGTCCGCTTGAGGGGGACATATTTGACGACGACGATGAAAGTAGTAACTTGGCCAAAAAAAATCCATCGGTTATTAGTTCTATGGATGTTACCCACGGCATTCTTCATTGCTGCGACGCATTCCTGCGCCAAGAACTCTTGTGGAAGATGGCGGAATGTAGGTTAGCTGTTCCAGTTCTACTTCCTGGATTACGAAACGGGGACAAAATTCAGTTCTTGCTCTGGGGTCTTCGCAAAATCTATAAATCCTGGAAGCCAAGAAATGAGATATCGCCTGTAGAAAAATCAATGATTACACAAGCTCTTCCCATTGTCACATTTATGCGGTTTGGAAATGCACACATTTCTAAGTCTAAGTTGTTGAACAAAGTCATGGGTACGCTGCAAGGAAACAATGATCATCCATACTTTGTTGACAAAGAGGAAGAATTTCCCTGTGCAACGTGGTCAAAAGGGACGCTTGAAGCCGCTTGGTTCCTACCCGAGACTGTAAGTGACCAACGTGGGGGTATTGCCTTGAACGATGCAGTTACCTTTTTCAATTTGAGAGGGGACGCTCTAAATTACAAATTCTCACAGCAACGAGAGTTTGCGTGCAAAGCGTCGGATGTTGTTGTTCTGTTAGTGGACGATTCGTCGTATAAAGATTGTCGTGATGAGATGAGGAAAGTATCACAGATGGTTGGTAAACACCTAATATGCATCGTCTGTAGAAGTTCAGGCTTTTCAAATAATGAGGGGAGCATTAAGCGACAAGGAAAAGTCACTAAGATCTTTAGCAAACCATTTCTGAAAGACGTTGGAAAAGACATCTGCAAAGAGCTCAATCATATAATGTGGCCTGTAGAGGACCAAAAGAAGTTACCTGCTTGTTACAAGTCGATTGAATCATTGGTGAATTTGTGCTACAGCTTGAATATTGAGGTTGATGAGGATAACGAAAGCTGCCTAAAGGGAAAGAAGTTGGCAAACGATATTATAAAGAGCGTTCGTGAAAATCCAGAATTATACAAGCAAACTCATCTACCTCTTCAAGAAGTACAATGGAAAGAGTGGGCTGCCCTGGATAAAAAATGGAACAAAGGTTATAGGCCCAATAGAGAATTTCAGACTATTGAGCACTACCACGATGATCTAAAGGACAAAATGTCAACTCTTCGAGAAAAACAACTTCGCACTAAGCCAGGAAAAGACATTTTGCAGTTCATTGAGGCAGTACGAGGTACACAAGAATCAAGTCAATACTTTATTTCTTGGTTCAATTTTTACATGAATGACCTCTCTCAAGATACTCTCGGCCCTCTCCGTAAGGAACTTCGGCGTATACAAGACGAAGCAAGAGAGACCAACGCAGAAAGGAGCAAACTTAACGACAAATTGGAGAAATCTGACGACGAGGAAAAGAAACTTAACGCATTAAAACAGACAGACCACGATCTTCTTATTCAAGCACAAGAGATTACAAAGAAATTAGATAGTGGATCTCTTGGCCTAGAACATTTCTTACGGGAGCTTGGACAGCGCTTCGAAGCTCACGAAGACGTTAAGTTGCAAGTCGGTACGGATGTGGACACTTTGATAAAACCTGATCTGCTTCCTGAAGTTGCTGCTAATCTTCTTATGAATGGTTATCCGCTTGAAATTCTGGACGGTGATGTTGGCCGAGTTCCGATAAAATGGGTCCAGGCGGTTTTCAAAGTGGTTGCTAGTCGCTTGAAAAATGCATTGGTCTGTGCTATTGCGGTGCTTGGAATTCAGAGTAGCGGGAAGTCTACCTTGTTAAATAGTATGTTTGGAGTTCGGTTTGCTGTCAGTGCCGGTCGATGCACACGGGGTGTATTCATTCAACTGTTAAAAGTGCATGAAGATCTTCGAGATGAGACAAACTGTGATTATATTATTATCATTGACACAGAAGGACTGAAGGCGCCAGAGAGGTCTTTAAGGGATGATTTCAGTCATGACAATGAGCTAGCCACGTTTGCTCTGTGCTTAGCTGATTTAACAATTATCAACATTGCTGGGCAGACCGTAGGGAAGGACATGACGGACGTCTTACAGATAGCGGCACATGCCTTTATACGCATGAAAGAAGTCCACATTAAATCAATATGCAGAATCATCCAGCAATTTGTCGCAGATCTATCAGCAGAGGACAAAAACGAGGCGTGTACGCAGAGTATTCTAAATAACCTCGATGAGGCTATCGCCGCAGCAGCTAAAGAAGAAGGCTATGAGAACTTATACACACGATTTTCAGACGTATTTAACTTGAAGCGTAACGATGAAGTTCAATATATACCAAGCTTGTGGCAAGGGTCGATGGCGCCTCCGAACCACCGCTATAGTGAGAAGATTTTGAAGTTGAAACAAATAATAGTGCGCGATTTGAAACTCTCAACCAGGAGCATTGAACAGTTTATGAAGAGAACAACAGACGTTTGGAACGCAGTGAAAGAGGAAAATTTCATTTTCAGCTTCCAGAACTGTGTCGTTGCATTGCGATACAAACAATTTCAGCATGCATATGGAAAGTGGGTTGGCGAGATGAGACAAGAGATTATGGAGTGGGAATCCGACGCTAAGCAAGCCTTGAAGAACGCCTCGAAGAATGAGATTGATGACACAAAAAAAAATCTAAAGCTGCAGGTAAAAATAGTTGTTGCAGAATCTTGTGAGAAAGTGGAAAGCCATATCCTTGAATACTTACAGGAAAATTTAAAGGATGATGAGGACCAGCTCCACAAATTTGAGCATGAATTTCTTCAAGATTTGGAAGTAACAGGGAAAAACGTTGAGCAAGATGCACAAGATGTCTTGGAGAGAGTTGCAGATAGCATCAAGGAGCTGAACCATATGGATGTGCTCCTTCCAAAGTGTAAGAACCAACTTCGTGAGAAAGCTAGGAAGCAAGCATTAGACTTACGAAGGAAACACTCAAGTGCCCAGTCTCTAGAGACAGTTGATTCTAAAAAAGAAATTGATGAAAGGTTTGATGAACTATGGGAATGCTGGATCAAGGAAATATGCGATAAGCATCCTACTCGCGAGGTTACATTAGAAGAAGTACAAAGTGAACTTGGAGCATACATATTTCAACAGGGGCAGAAGAAAGATCTCGCTAAGGGACTGAAGAAAAAACTGGGTGTTAGTTGGAAAGGAACGGTAGTCAGCAAGGCTAAGGGTTTTATTTATGGTAACCAAGAGAAAATTGTCTCCACAATTGTCGAAAATTCCCTCGTTCTTTTGAAGCTTGATATCGATAAAGATTTAGCGTTTGATCTTGCTATCATAAAGAAGTTTGTCGACCTCACTATTGGCGCTTTGAATAAGAAGTATCAGGACACAACATTAACACAGGATACCAAGATAAATGCAATGGTTGCCGCCTATGATCGGGCCGTACCAATGATACTGCAAGGGCGTCGTGAATACAATAGCAAATATTCACTCAGAGAGCTTCTAATGCTTGAACGGGACAGTCTCAAAGAGGACTTTAGAGCACTTTGTTCAAATGCTTTTCAAGATAAACGAGCGTCAGAGAACGTTGTCAATTTATTTGTGGAAAAAATTGTTGAGCTTATGCGCAATTACTTGGGCCCAGCCATCTACGGAGCTGTGAGACAAGACTGTCCCTACTTTGCATCCAAATTTGCTTTGCTGGGTAATGTGTTAGAAGATATGGCAGTGAAAGATGATTTCGATTCTTATTACGATTTTATTTTCGATTTGGAAAGATTTATGGAGAACTGGTCTCTAGCAAGGATTGCGGAAGTATGCACCGATGGAAATCCTGATGGTACTCCATATATCCAGCACCTAGCTAGCAGTAAACTAGAAGATATATCTAGGGAGCTACTTCGCTCTATTGAGAAAACTGTAGAGATCATTTTTGAAGATGACCCAGTCGCCGAAAGCGATAAAAAATTCAGTGATTGGATGACGCGTTTACGTTTGGAGCTTCAAAAAAATCTTCCATCTCTACATTTGTCTGATGAAGATGTCGAGAACCTTTATATGTTTCAAATTGAAGACCTCAAATTTTTCGGAGGTCAAGTCATAGAAAGCGTTAACGATATGAAATGTCAGATTCTGGGGCAACTGAAGCTACCAGAAGAAGGGCAGACAGGTGACGCTATGAAGTTTCTTTGTTCATTACCAACAAAACCTCACTATGAGATTAAGAAACACGTGAGCGGATGCATGGAGCAATGTCCAATGTGCCACGTTCCGTGTGACAATATGACGAAAAAACACGAAATGCACAGAGCAGAGCTGCATTATCCAGAAGGAGTCGTCGGATGTGCTTCAAAAAAGGACATGCGACTTACCTGTGCAATTTGCACATCTTCCGTAACAACTTCTGATACATATTGGGATGGGCAGCAAATGAGGTATTATTGTGACTACCAGAAAGATTTTCCAAACTGGGTCATACAGCCTATTCAAAATGACACCCCTCTTAAATATTGGAAGTGGGTGATGAATCGATTTAATGAGGACTTTGCAACAATGTATGGTCACAAAGAGGCAAAGCTTCCTCAGGGTTGGGTAGAAATAACGAAGGAAGATGCCATTCAGGATCTAAGGCAAGCCTATGTTACAAGGCAAATTACGTAATCATTAGATACTGATTTATTCTTCCAAGCTGTTTCATTGTCAGGTACTCGGAAAAGCTTGGGTAGGAAGCAGCCAATGTTTCTTTTCAATGTTTTGTTTTTAAGTTTATTTTGGTACTGGGTTTGATTTAGTTTATCGTACATTTGGTTCTCAAGTTCTAACTCTGCTCAGATTTCCTTTATGGCATGCTAAAAGCAATATACGTTATTTTCTATTACTATACCAATTCCAGCTTCTAAAGAAAACAGTCAGCAGAACATGATCATAATAACATACACCGTGTTTCTGTTTAATCAGCCAAGGTCATCTGGTTGACCCTAACCTCTGTTGGGGGTAGATACAACCAGGCGGGTATAATACCGAAAGCGCAATTTGCTGATTTCATCGGCTTAAATTATTTACGAAGCGGAACAGGGTTTAACGTAAACTGGAAATATGTAATCATTCCCAACTTCTTTTGCTTCTTTTGTTTACAATTGGACGGTACAGTGTTTGCAAGGTTAAGTAGCTCACTATGATTATGTGTAACGTCAACTGGTGAAGTTTTATTGCGACAGCTATTCCTTTGAAGGAAAATGTTTGATAATATTGAGCAAGAAAGTAGTGGTTCACCAATATAACTTTGAATGATAACAAAACATTTTCATTTACTTATACTCTAACGAGTGGTTGCATAATATCTTTTGCACGTACAGTTGTAGGTAGTTTTGCTTGTCATTCATTTATTGATTTATCGATTTGATTACGTGGTTGTATAAATATTGTAATTTCTCCATATGATGGTCAGCAGACCTGTCATAATATAATATTATATGTGTTTTGTCGACGATGTGAGCATTAAAATGGACAATATGCTAACTTAATTTGGTGTGTTATCGATTTACTGTATGTATTTACTGTATTTACTGTCAAGCACTAGAATTATAGTTAAGTGTTAATGGAAGAAGCGTACTTGTACAATGTAAGGGGACCGGTTGCACATGACTTCACTTGCTAGCTGTGCCTTATTTAAATTTAAATTCGTTTTTTCGTTCTTACTCATTTCTATAGTAACGTTTCCCATTGTTCAGATCAACATTTGTTTTTATTACCATGGTTTATATTTTAAGCAAGGTCATTTGTTATAATTTGCATTTTCAGCATGTCGTATGTATCATAAGACAATTGATTGTACAATTTAGTTTATGAACAGTGGACAACCCTTACACATTTTGAATTGTTGGTCACGTATTCGGTCTTTGTATTTGTCTTTTTGATTATCTGAAAAAATTAGTATTATTGGTGGAGAATCTTAAAGATATTGATAGTTATTTGAATCACAAACTTAATCGTTTCATCAACAGTTATAAGAACTTTAAGTTTTAATTTAATTTTATTTTTGCTCGTAGTCGTTATAACTTGTTTCATGAAGTATTGAAACCAAACTTTAGTTAAAAGGTACAGTTTTGAATGTTTTATGTTAGTTTTCTGCTATCAGTTCGTCTTTTGATCTAGTGGGCATGTGATCTATATGTAAGCCATTCATGTAGTTTCACATCATGACAGTAGAAAAGCAGAGGTGATGAATAAGATAATTAGAGAAGTCTGTCTAATACTTTAGAGTTTAAGTACCTAAAACGAAAGAGGAAGGGTTGTTGCTCACATGAGCTTTGTAAAATTAACGATTACACGGTGATGTGTTATAACTTTTCTCTATGTATTGATGGGCTTCTTCTGATTTAGCTAATTTACTTTTTTCTTCTGTTTTCTTCTGTTACATTGAGAGACAGTCGAGAGTATAACCTTGGGACTAATAAAGTGAATATAAAGCTTCATGTTTTACGTGAAAGTTTTGTGACGTCGTACAATAGTTGATTCATACATTTTTGAAAAAAGTTTTTATTTGCTAGTATCAATAATTCATTTTAACCAGGCAACCGTTATTAACAGTTCAGCATAAGCATCGAGTGAAAAAAAAATTTGTAGCCTTGTACTTCCAAAATTAAGTGCTATGAAAAACCCCGCCCACCCTTTCCAAAAAAAACCCATCTAAAACAATGGCCCCTCATATTTGAAAATTGGTATACAGCCTTCTTAGAGTGAGTAGTTGTGCTTGTCATTCATTTATTGATTTCTCGACTTGTTATGTGGTTGTATAAATATTGTAATGTGTCCATATGAGGGTCATTAGAACAATATAATATGTGTTTTGTCGACTATGTGAGCATTTAAAATTGACAAAATGCTAACTTATTTTGGTAAGTTGTCGATTTACTGAATGTCAAGCACTGGAATTATAGTTAAGTGTTAATGGAGGAAGCGTACTTGTACGATGTTAGGGGACCGGTTGCATATGACTACACATGCTAGCTGTGCCTTATTTAAATTTCAATTCGGTTTTGCGTTCTAACTTATTTCTATAGTAACCTTTCCCATGTTCAAATCAACATTTTTATTACATTGGTTTATATTTTAAGCAAGGTCATTTGTTAAAATTTGCATTTTCAGCATGTCGTATGTATCATAAGACCATTGTTTGTACAATTTAGCTTAGGAACAGTGGACAACCCTAACACATTTTGAATTGTTGGTCACGTTTTCGGCCTTTGTTTTTGTCTTTTGATTATCTGAAAAAATTTACATTATTGGTGGAGAATCTAAAAGGTATTGATAGTTTTTTGAATCACAAACTTAATCGTTTCATCAACAGTTATAAGAACTTTAAGTTTAAATTTTATTTTATTTTTGCTCGTAATTGTTATAACTTGTTTCATGAAGTATTGAAACTAAACTTTAGTTAAAAGGTACAGTTTTGAATGTGTTATGTTAGTTTTGCTGCTATCAGTTCGTATTTTGATCTAGTGGGCATGTGATCTATATGTAAGCCATTCCTGTAGTTTCACATCATGACAGTAGAAAAGCAGAGGTGATGAAATAAGATAATTAGAGAGTCTGTCTAGTACTTTAGAGTTTAAGTACCTAAAACGAAGAGGAAGGGTTGTTGCTGACTTGAGCTTTGTAAAATTAACGATTACACGTTGATGTGTTTAATTTTTCTCTATGTATTGATGGGCTTCTTCTGATTTAGCTAATTTAATTTGTTTTCTTCTGATCCATTGGGATACAGTCGAGAGTATAACCTTGGGACTAATAAAGTGAATATTAAGCTTCATGTCTTACGTGAAAGTGTTGTCGTACAATAGTTGATTCATACATTTATGAAAAAGATTTCCATTTGCTAGTATCAATATTTCATTTTACCTCTAGAACCAGGCAACCGTTATTATAAGTTCAGCATAAGCTTCGAGTGAAAAAACAATTGTAGCCTTGTACTTCCAAAATTAAGTGCTTTAAAAACCCCGCCCACCCTTTCCAAAAAAACATCTAAAAAACAATTGGCCACTCATATTTGAAATTGGTATACAGCCTTCATCGAAGCATTTGCCCGAATGAGCTGATTTACCGTATTTGTTGTAATTTTACACACATCAGTGTCCGAAAATAATGTCAGTTCATGGTCACCATTCTCAGGAATTTAGATCTGTAAACTTGTAGCAATGTACCACATACTTTTAATATACCACTTAATTTTTGGAGCCACACTTATTATTATCTAATGTCAGTGAAGGAGTAGTTACTTCACTCTTTGAGATATTAATGTTGAGTATCACAATTCTTGGTAGATATATAACTGTCAAACCCTTCCCCCCCCCCCCCATCACCCAACCCACTCCTAAAATCGATTGCAATTCATATTTCAATAAACCTGTACTCACTTGTATACTGTTTGACTCTTTCATTTCTTGTGTCCGTTCTGTATTTTATTATTTTATTTACTTCTCACTCAGAAAATATGGAAATATGAGAGAAGATGAAATCATGATATTCAGTCGACTTATATCCAAGTTCCAAATATTGAACAATTGTATGCGATCGCACTTAGCGAACCCCATATTACTCATTACCACCACCTCCCGACATCGAATTAACGTAACTATGTAAGATACAATTATAGAAATATATTGCAACATAACCATATTTCATTTGTCTTAATTGGCAAATCATTATCTTTAATATTTTCTTCAAGATGTTAAACGTGATTAGTTCTACCTTCCAGAGAACATGTGTTCTTAATTGTGAGGGTACACTTTATTAGGCAAAACGAATGATTTATGCCCGTTGGCTACTCTTACTCTGAGCTACTATGTTTTTCAAATGACACATTCTATTACATCACCAATCGATTTGAATTTGCCCACCGAAAGCTAATTGTTACTCATTTAGTATTTGCAAAATTACGCATTTTCCTTTCTCAACTTCCAGCAAAGTACCCTTATGTATTTTTTCTTGCCAAAGGAATAATTTAATCCTATAGGCTTGAAAATATGATTAATTTTGGTTTCCTAAGTTATCGGATTTCGTGAAGCAAACGTTATTCAAGACGGGCAGATGTTAGACGTCGTAAGCCTCGGGACCTGATATTGGACCTTCATGCATTTAAAGGATGACCGGCGGAACAAATTTAAGTTAGAAACACTGCTAGCTATGCTGTGAATCATGCTTATAGCTAGTATCAACCATTGGCCGGTCTTACAACAGTAAATATTTGGCAGATTTTAAAACAAATTTTGAGAAATTATAAAGCCCTTTTACATTCTATGACCTTAATATAGGGCCAGCTTGGGTAGGAAGATATTGCCTGGAATGAAAGTAAGAATCACTTCTCTGTGTCCGAAACGGATGTGGCCCTCGGCGTTGGATAGGGCGTGGAGGTAGCTCCTCATTCTTGCCAAAACGGAGGCTACCAAGAACAGCTTCTTGATGGTCAGATCTTTGACAGAGGCTGTGGCCATGGGCTCGTAAAGCTGTCGGGCCAGATAAATCTCCGTCGATGCTTCATGGTGGCGGGAGTGTACGTAGCGGTTGACCATGCCCCTGAGCAGGGGCGACGGGAATCCCGACGAATAGCCGCAATAGCTGGCATTTTCATCCAGGTGGTGTTTGGTTGTTTACCTTCGCTGAAGAGAAGCATCAGAACGTCCGCCAATCGTGCTGGAGATGTAGAATCCGGGCGAATCTGTATGTTGGAGCACCAGTCAAAGAATCTTGCCAGGCTGAAGTCATTAGTCCTGATGGTGGACGGTCGCCTTGCTGATGCCGCCGCCATGGCGTCAGCGTCCTGAGAAATGCATTCCGCTATGAGCTGAGACTGAATAACGGCCACGCAGTTAGGTTCATTGACCGCAGATGGGGTAGGCTGACTCGATCCTGGCCTAGCCTTACTTGATGTGGCGAGTCCGGGAGACTGCGTAGGGTTCCCGGGATGAGACCCAGTAGTAAAACCGCCGTCTTCTAGGCCAGAAGGGTGCGATTAGCAAAAGCCTCGTCTGTGATAGGCTGAGGTTTCGCAGGACCATACGTGTGAGGCAGAGGGGGAGGCGTAAACCTCTATCCCCTCCCAATCGAGTGAGAACGCGTCCGACGCCAATGCTCTGGGATGAATTGTACGCGTGAAGAAAACTGTGATTTCGCGTTAGTCGCTGAGACAAATATGTCGATTTTCGAAGTTTCGAACAACCCGAACAGGTTCCTGCATGTGTCCCTCTGTAAGGACCACTCCATTGTGTCATTAACTCTCTGGATAGGGCATCGCGGCCGTCACTTGCTCCTTTCTTGCGATGTGCGAGGCTCGGAGCGAGCTTTTCCTGTCTTGGCAACAGTGAAGAAGGTCATACGCTGCCACCCAGAGCGACTGGGGCTTCGTAGAAGTTGAGGTGAGGTTGGAGTGGTCTCATCTTGAGACGGCAGAGTAGGACCACGTTTATGAAACTGGCCGTGAGTCCCAGTGCCCCAAACCAGCCCCTTGCCGGGGAGGTCTGTTAATGGAGAGGCGCCTTATCACTTGTTGGGTGTTGGTGATCCGGTCCGAAGATGCCTTTACTCAACCGGTACGAAACTAGAGGCTCGTACCAGGAACTGGATCTCCTGGTCTGGAGTGAGGCGCAATTTCCCCCGATTGATGAGCCAGCCCAGTCTTTCGAGGAGCTCGACCTTGCGGACCACGTTGAATTGAGCCTCTTGGCGGAACTTTCCTGTGACCAGCCATTCGTCGAGGAACACGTAGTGAGAAACACTTCTTCGACGTAAGTCTGCTACCACTGCGCCTGCTACTCTTGTGAAGATTATTGGGAACATGTTAGAACGACTGGTAGCGTCAGGAATTTGAAGTATTTTCCTTGCAGGAGAAGGCGAGGAACCGTTGGCAGTCGACGTCAGTTCGACGCACGCTGCCCAAATGTTCTACGCAAGGTTGGGACGACTAACGCAAGGGTTTTGACGTAAACATTTGTAGGCCAAACAGAAGCCCTTGTTCAGTGGTTTGAGATTTATCTCCAGGACCTGTCCTTTTTGGGTGTTAAAAAGAAGGAAGAGCGGAAGAGGGGTTCCTCCTTTCCCGTCGCCTCCACTGCCGCGCCCTTTGTCGCTGTGCCTTGTTTCCAGTATTTGGATCTTTGGTCTGGTGGGTCCTCAGATCCCAGTCTCAGCTTAAATATGGACGCGGCCTTTACGAAGCGGCCTCCACGGTCGGAGGGTGGTTCCCCTCGGTTCCACTTCTTTCTCATCCGATCCTACTCTAGACGTCCGGTCGTCCTTGAAGTCTTTGAGGCGATCCCATAGCTCTGATAAAAGCCTCTGAGGGCTGGACATCCAGTGCGTATGGGTCTGAAACAGGAGGGGAAATTCTACTCGGAACACATGGTGGGGGCACATGTGATGGACCGGCTGGTCTTGTGCCGCCGGAGGAGTCGAAAAACTCGCCGTTATCGGGCCTGCTGCTAAAGTCGTCGTCTGGTTTGGAGTTGGTTTGGGCGCCGCCTTTGGGTTTTTAAACGACGAGCTGTGTGTTTTTTTTTATTAAACATGTAAGACCTACGTGATCTTTAAATGTTATTATTTTTCACTATTCAGGTTGAAAACATTCGTGATACTTTTATGTTGCTTCCGGTCTGCATGTGGAACAGTGATTTTGACGCTCAAGAAATTACCAATTCAAGAATCCAGAATAATAGCAGATCTAAAATGAACCACGCAATATTTATCCACGGTATATCTTTAACGTTTGCGAGAAATATATACCTATACCAATATATGTTGCTTAGAACTGCTTCTTAACATATTTATCATGAATGTTGGGGTGTTTCCAAAACTTACGTAGCTAATTTATATACGAATAGCGGTGACGAAGGACAGGTGCATAACAAATGTATCTAAATTTAATTTAACAACTTTAACGTTAACGATTTAGCTATGAATATCTGTGGCTTAATACATTTACGTAACATAATTAATTCATGAATACCTGAGCCTGAAACACTTAAGTAACATCTTTCTCTGTGAAAATCTGTAGTCCACAGAACCTACACGACTATTATATCTATGAATATTGGGGCTTAAAATACTTACAAATCATATATACGGACATCACTTACATAATATACTTATCTATATCAGCGGCTTAGAATATTATCTATGAATCTCGGTGGCTGATGAAACACATTTAATTTGTTGAAGAACTTATTCATTACGTTGTGCCCACGGGCAAGGCATTTAATCTCCATTGCCTCTCTTCACCGGTGTATAAATTGGGACTTTTTAATACAGTTGCGTGCGCCGGTTTGTAGCTGCACCCTACGGATGTACACCAGGGGACACGTAGATGTGATGCACTGTAGTGCCACATGAGGGATTGTCTGTGACAAGTTACCAATGACCAAGGGTTAAGTGATGTTAAGTCGTATGAGATGACCTTGGCTTTGAACAAGACTGTAAACCTTCAACTTAAATAAATAATAAATAAATGCATATATGATTTTATATGTATGGTGTTATTTAACATTTACCTGAGATCCCTCTACTCTGTCATTCATTCGAAAGGGTTTAGAGTGGCGGGATTTGCGGATGACCATCATATCTATAAACACTTTGATAGCCAACAACAATATATCAGTCTTACATATGACATTTTGAAATGTCTCCAAACAATTCAGAACTGGATGTCTCGTTTCTTTCTGAAGCTCAACCCCTACAAAACTGAAATCATGTTACTTGGCAATAAATCTATTTTAAAACAGATTGTAATTCGTGGGGCTAATCTCCCTGATGAACACTCAATTCGTTTCGTTAATGTCGCCAAAACCCTCGGTATTCATGTTGACCAAAATCTAGCTTTCAATACTCAATTCCACAATCTCTAATTACTTTACTATGATCCGTTATATTTCTAAAGTCAAATATTTTCTTCCACGTGACCTTGTGAGAAATCTTCTAATTTCCCTTGTTATTAATATAATTGACATGTGCAACTCTCTTTACTATGGTATTAACTCGAATTTTATTGCAAAACTTCAGTCTCTCCAAAATAGCGCAGCAAGGATTATTTATGGTCGTAGCAGGGGCGATGGGGTATCTGAAATTGTTCATGATTTACTCTGGCTCCCAGTCAAAGATTGGATTTACTTTAAAATCATCTTATTTGTCCATAATTGTATTCACAATACTGCACCTGATTACTTGAGAGTACTTCTCGTCCTGACAAATTACTCCTTGTCATCCCGAGTGTCCATAAAAAGTACAGCACCAGGGCTTTTGATTTCAGTGGTCCAAAGCTTTGTAATGCGCTCCCTACCAACATACGCCTAAGTGTAGGCCATGACTCCTTCAAACGCCAATTAAAACATATGTTCTTTACAAATTGTATGCAGTTTTACGATGGAATTGATATGGTCTAAGTTTTGTGTTCTAGCCCATCTGTGCAAGTCTGTGGCGTCGTGGCACTGATAAAAGCTGGGCTTTATAAATGTGGTCTGTCTGTCTGACTATGAATATATGTGACTTAAAATACATACGAATCATATTAATCTATGAATATTTAGGGACTAAATAACAGATGAATCTATGAATATCCGTGACTTAGAAGACACACGAAACAGACTAATCTAATTACGTGACTTACAAATGATATGTATCAAAGAATACGTATGACATAAAGAACTGATTAATGTATAAATATCTGTGGCTTACAAAACTACTTACACCGGGCTTACAGATTTACATTATGGATTTATCTATAGATATATGTGGCTCATGCTATTTACATAATGGAAACAGACTAATCTAGGAATATATGTGGCTTACAAAAACATACGTAACATAATTGTTTATGAAAATCTATGGCTTACTAACATCAACATAGTTCATTGTTTTAATATATGTGGCTTACACTACTTATAAGGATGTATATTAGTCTATGAATATCTGTGGCTTATATAGTAGAATAATCTATGAATATCTGTCGCTTACAAAACTAAATTATTTCACTTATTTATGAATATCTATGCATACCTGTGGCTTAAAATACATACGCCCCATATTTGTCTAGGAATATCTATGGCTTACATAGAAGAATAATCTATGAATATCTGTAGCTAACATTACTTACATTATGGTTTCATCTATGATAATCTGTAGCTTAGAATACATACGGATCATATTTATCTAAGAATATGTATGACCTATATAGCAAATTAATCTATGAATATCTGTGGTTTAGAATAAATACGAATAGGACAAATTTATGAATACCTGTGGCTTACAAAACTAAATTACTTCACTTATTTATGAATATCTATGCATATCTGTGAATTATAATACATTAGGATTAATTTATGAATGATTATGACTAACATCACTATCATAATGGATTTACCTATCAATATCTGTGGCTTAGAATACCTACGAATCATAGTTATCTAAGAATATGTATGACCTACACATAGTAGATTAATCTATGAATATCTGTGGCTTAGAATGTATACCAACAATATTTGTCTATTAATATGTATGACTTATTTGGCAGAATTAAATATTAATATCTGTAATCTAATCTACTTACAAATAGGACTAATCTATGATAACCTGTGGCTTACAAAACTAAATTATTTTTTTTATTTATGAATATCTGTGGCTTAGAATACATACACACCACATTTGTCTAGGAATACATGTGGCTCACATAGCAAAATATTCTATATAAATCTGTGGCGTACATCACATAAATTATGGATTAATCTATGATTATCTGTGACTTAGAATACATACCAATCCTATTTCTCTAAGAATATGTATGACCTACACATAGTAGATTAATCTATGAATATCTGTGGCTTAAAATATTTCTGAATAGGATTAATCAATGAATATCTGTAGCTTACAAAACTAATTAGTTCACTTATTTAAAAATATATCTGTTGCTTACATCGCTTACATAATATATTTATCTATGAATATGTGGCTTAGAATACATAAGAACCATATGTGATTAGGAATATGTATGGCTTACAAAGCAGAATATTCTATGAATATCTGTGGTATAGAATAAATACGAATAGGATTGGTTTATGAATATAAAAAACATATTAGAAAACATACGAACCGTATTTGTCTAGTAATATGTATGACTTAAATGGCAGAAATCATCTATAGACATCTGTGGCCTAGACTACTTACGAATAGGATAAATCTATGAATATCTGTGGCTCCCAAATCTAAATGACTTCTCTTATATATGAATACCTATGAATATCTATGGCTTAGAATAGATACAAACCATCTTTGTCTAGTAATATGTATGACTTACATGGCAGAATAATCTATGAATATCTGTGGCTTAGAATACTTACTAAAAGGATTAATCTATGAATATCTGTGGCTTCGAAACTAAATTAGTTCATATATTTATGAAAATCTGTGGCCTATAACACTTACATAATAGATTTATCTATGAATATCTGTAGCTTAGAATACATACGAACCATATTTGTTCAGTAATATGTATGATTTACATGGTAGAGTAATTTATGAATATATGTGGCTTAAAATACTTACGAATAGGATTAATCTATGGATATCTGTGGCCTCCAAAAACTAAATAAGTTTACTTATTTATGAATATCTGTGGCTTACCGTACATCATTAACATAATAGTTTAATCGATGAATATATGTGGCTTAAAATACATACGAGCCAAGTTTGTCTAGTAATATGTGTGACTTACATGGCAGAATAATCTATGAATATATGTGGATTGGATTA